>MBAC02006038.1:0-14530 GCA_001712635.2 Nothophytophthora sp. Chile5
AATTGGGAACGGATAATAGAGATCACACTATTTTTGGTTGCGTTCGGTGATATACCATAATTTCGGGTTTGGTTTTGGAAACGTTTTGGAAACACTTTGGATTCGCTTGGGAACCTGTCGATTACTGATTGCCAGTACAGTAACGTTATCTGCTGATTCCATATCATGAATTCATAATAATGTTGTGCAGTATACTTAGGCCCTGTTCGCGATTATCTAAAAGACGGAAAATGATAGTTTTGCGCTGAAATACGGTTTGGTCGGCAACCAGCAATGATACTGGAAAAGCTACATAAATGATTGTACAATTTTGGGAGTGCCCTAACAATAATCAATTGAGGACTGATGCATGTACATAAATTGCAATTTCAAAAGCATATTTCAACTTTTACAAGAAGGGTTGAGTGACCAGATTGACGTGGCCATTGCCCAAAGATTACTGCACCCATGAATGCAAGGGCACCACCACGCAAGAGATCCGAGCTTTGCAAGAGCACCGATCTCACGTCGCTAGCATGCTTTCCATTTTTAGTTGATTTTCCGACTTCTTACAAACGCCGATGCCTGGAAGAACCAGACATCGAATTAAAAAAAATAGGCCTTGGAATATAAAATAAAATATGAAGCATACCGCAGCTCGACGATTTAAAGGATCGCTGCAAGCCCACGCAGCCATTCCCAAACCCTTCTTCCCCTCATTGCCCGTCGACTACTACTCTAACGACCGCAGTGGGTGTAGGCATGTAATAGATTACCTGTGCTTAGCAGTAGCGCGTAATCCTACTCGGCTCGCTCAGCATAGCATTAAGAATTGATCCAGCCTTATACAGTTTAATTGTAAGACCTTTCAGTATACACACCCAGCCTTGATTCGTAAACTACCTCCGCCTCCCATCGGACTTGGCTGAAGCAATCTGATAAAATGTTTTACATAAACTTGTTTTTAGTGGCCATACGCTTTGCTGAGAAAAATGGTATTCGAAAGCCCATGATGTCCTAACCTACCAATGCCATTAACGAAGTTGCGCAAAAATTCCTCAGACCTCTGTGTAAGGTTCAGCAGCTCGGCAATCGGCGGTAGTTACCCGAGTCATAAAAAGCGAAATAGAACGATATGATCCATACGCTTACAAACTCAGTTTAAACTTCATTTAGAACTGCGAATTACCATGGACCCAGGTTCGGTTTTGGCTCCAACTGCACATAGCGTTTGGGTTAGGCTAAAAATAGACAGAGCCGTTCATTCGGTGGAGTTTTGCTGGAACTTGAAAAGACACCACGAAGTCACAGTCGACGACTGGTCACGCCGACCGAAGTATGGCCTCCCCTTCTCCGGTGGAGCTGCTAGAGCCCAGCCACGTTCCTTCGCCTGCGTTGAAGCCCATCAGCTGTCTTCGCGTATTGGTCGCGAAATGCGTACATGCTTGGGCAAAGATCCACGTGAGCTACCGTGGCGGACGATACTCCATCGAGCGACTGCTGGCACTGGACGAGTACACCCGAAACACGCCGCTCTTGCGCGTGCTGCTCGTGTGTGTGGCCACACCGCTCCCCATGGCGGTGCTCGTGATCTCGCAGGAGGTGGTGCCGCTGCAGGATCCGACAGCCGGTTGGCAGGCCAACTACGGCTACTGGATCCGCATGGGCGTTGTGACACTTGCTGCAACCAACACTATCACCACCCAAGCCAAGTTCCTGGTCGAGGGCTTCGCCATCTCTTGGCGTCGACTGCTTTTACTCTTGGCGTGTTCAACCGCCCTCGGCAATATTGTAGACATGATCTTCGCAGCGTACATGCCGTTCCCGATCCCGTTCGCCATTCTCGCAAAGTCCCCGGCTTTTTTCGCGCTGGTGATTGTGTCTTTCCGCGTAATTGCGGGTCGTCGCGTCATTCGGGAAATGCTGGCGCGCAAAGACCAGATGATCACGTTTGTCAGCTTCCTTTGCGCGCAAGAGCTGATGGTCGTTATTTACCCAGCCTACCAAGTCCTGTTCCAAGCTATGATCAACACGCCCTACAAGCTGCCGGTGATCCTGCTTCTCCCACTCATCAAGCTCATCGTGAAAAACATCGCCTTGCGCTGTGTGACCCACATGGAGGACATGATGCCTGAGGCTGTCATCTTCACAGTCGACTTCTTCAACGCGCTGTACCTGGCCACGTGCATGGAGAGCGCAGCTTCGATGACCACCGTGCTGACCATCGTCTCCACCGATTTAGCCCAGACTGCCTCTGTGCTGTACGGTCTGTACTGGCGTACAGCCACCATTTTACAAAGATTGCGTTCGATCGCTGGCATCCCCAGCGGAGACGACAATCTGCTGACCAGAGCCAACTTCCTGTGCCGCAGTCTAGAGATGCTCAATAACCAGATAAGAGTGCGAATCCGTTCTTGCCTCCCGCACCGACTGTCTTCCGCGGATCGCAACCTTCTCGGTAGTCTGGAGAAACTCCCGGTCAAGGAGACTGCAGCAAGTCCAGACAGCCCACCCACGGCTCAGGGCAAGGTCCATGTGAATACTGTGGCGGCTACTGGAAAGCGGAGCTGGGCACGGAAGAAAACCAGCTGGGTCTGCACCAGAAGACGCACTGGTACCGTCCAACCTACTGTGCCGAGTGTGCCGAGTGTGCCGAGTGTGGCGAGTATCACCACAATCGGACGCGGAAGAGACCCGGCAAGTGGAAACCAAAAGCGCCTATCACCAATTACTACATGTGACGCGCTCGAACACCCAGCTCATTCTATAGAACACCGGCCAACGGAGACGACGAGCTCCCGCCACTCGCCGACAGCACCCTGCAACCTCCTTGGAGAGACGCTGGAGGCGCTGTTCACATCCGAGTGCATCGTGCTCACTGCCTATTTGGAAACCGTCATCCCCATCTTCTACGGAAATTTCATGTTGATAATGGTGCGCCTCCCAAGCGCGAAGTACCACACCGAGTTGACGGGCGTCACTGGTGAGAACGTGGGGACTAAGGTGAACACGGTTTTCCTCTTTGCGGCGTTGCAGATCCTGTCGTTTGTGCTGCTTTCGGCATTGATTCGACGCAACTTGGGGATGAAGGCGCTATATCAACTCGCGTTCGTACTTGAAACGCAGATGGAGCTGATCCAGAGCAAGCTCACGACCTGGGTGCTTGTGACGATGACCTTCCGAGTCGTGCATTTCGGTACGTTGAGCAAGCCGGCGGCAATCTCTCGCGGACACGAAAAGAACGCAGACTTGCATTTACAGTGCTGGTTGTTCGGAGGCTCGATAACACGACGACTGTGGAAATTACTAACACTCCGAATGCTCTCTGTATCTGGTTTGTAGGCATCGACTTTACTTTCACGTTCGATTGGGTCGGCAACTAAAGCACCTGTGATGCTATCAAATATGTGGGGAGGGGGACAAATGGACTGGAAAGACATCCCGACCGCCATCTCTCACGTGGAATTGGCGACTGTCGTCACGAGCGTCGAGAAGGCAGTGCTCGCCACGCGTCTCATGGAAATCCCTTCAGCCGCTGTCCGGATTCGTTCATCAGAGCGCAGTAGCATATTAGCCCGCTCTACGGAGCGAAAGGAAACGGTGCAAGCCGTGCAGGTGCTACGGCCTAGCGGAGCTCAGAACGCCTTCGGTCTCCGTGATCCACCCACCACACCTGCCATCACCAGGTCTGTCCGAACTGGCCGCGTTGGCAGGCGAAGCATTCGCCAGGAAAGACAGGAAGTCGATATGAATGCCGATAGCGCAAGCGCGATCATTAGAAATAAAGTCCTGAACAGAAGAATCTTAACGTCTCACTGCTGGCAAAAGTGAGAACACCTTTTTTAGATACTGTTATCGTAACGTTAGTAGTATTTTAACAGATATAACAATCAAAATTGTATAAAAACGATGATCACACGTTCTGTTTGATCACTAGATATATATCTCCACGAGCTTTCAAGTCAACGCGAATCGCATAGCCCGATGTGGCCTCGTGCGGATACAAGATTGAGGCCTGCGTTTGCGTGGCTCTCAAGCTTTTTTCACATACCGTGTATGTATGTATATCACACAATCGTCACCCCTCAATTGCCGTGAGTTTGGTCGAATTCTTTATTCGGCCAAACTCACGGCGATTGAGGTGGTGGATTGCACGTCAGGCGCAAATGCTACCGCTTGTGATACAAGCAGGCGGTTTCACCGTCGTATTATTGTATTTGTCCTCCTTTCATCGTAGATGTTTATGCTGTTATTGGGCTTGGCCTAGAGCCCACCCGATCATTGTCCAGAAGGCTTTACGCACGCCTCATTTCCCTTTTTGCGGTCTCGTGTTCAAGTGCGATTCACCTTGCTCAACTGCGTCTATGAGCGCCTTCATGTTCAGGGATACTTATATTAATACCACCACATCACAACCCATCCAGTCGGAGGTCATTAAGGACGGCGCGGTGACTCTCTACTCCGACACTCATTTCCATGGCGTCGCGCATCAATTCCCCATCGAGTGGACAGGGAAGTGCTACAACCTCAACGCTTGCCACGATGACAACTCTGGGTCTGTGAAGTGGAAGGGGCTTCCCACTAACGGCAGCTTCCACGGCAAAGCCCACATCGCGTTCTACACGAATCGAAACTGTAAGGGGTTCCATCATGATTGGTCGACCGATGTCCAAGAGAAGAATACTTTCCCCAACGACTTTATGATCGATGGAATCTATAATAAGGTGTCATCGATTGTTGTCTATACGAACATCAAACACCCCGTCGGCGGCGTTGATGCAAAGTGCACGTAAGCTTTTGCCTGCGCAAGAGGAACGCAGGACGATAGTATGTTGAAATGGGTGATTGGCTTGGACAAACGATTCCTAATCATAAGAATGCATGCAAAATACTAGAGTAGATACGAATCCAAACGAAAAAAATATTTGAAAAAACTATTAAACAGTATTGTTTTTACAATTAGTCCAACAGACAATCAGACCATTGTTCGATATGGGCGCCATACCATAAAAGTCGGAATATATTTTCGATTTAAGTGGAATACGTATTCCTGTAATTCAGTCCAAGAAAACGCCATATAACCCAACTCCAGACCACGAATGTCCAATCGTTCCAGGTCGTATTAGTTTTTATGTCCAATTGACTCGGGGAATGCTTGTTAAAAGCAATTCGAAACTCTGGCGTCAACAGCGGATCGGATCGCCGTACATTACCGATTTATCCCATGAACATTTTCCTCGCTCTAGAAAATAGATCTAAAATAACGTTACACCAATATATTACCAGCGCCAATTTTCGAGGATTGCCGTCACGGATACCGACAGACGCTACAATCTCGTTTTATATGGCAATGATAAGTGTGGGTTTGCGAGAACGAAGGAGCTGTCCACTTATAGCAGGCAACGCCTGCATCTCCTTCTCCAAAAATGTGACTTGCGACGGGGTTTACAAAATCTGGTCGTTTTGCAAGTGTTACGTCGATCTCAGATACGCACAGCAATGCAGGCTAAATGTCGTGATTGAATAACGAACTTGTGACCCCAGAAAGTCAGGTTTGATATTATAGCGTCTAACTGCCTGAGCCACTTTTACCATGACCACTCGGTGGTGACTGGACATGCCCATCACCACCACGTGGATGGTTGTTTTTGTGGCGTCCGCCAAGTATTATTGCAATAATTTTCGGCCGTTATTGATAGTAATACCTGGAGCAGGTCAACTTCAGTGCCACAATTTTGGTGCTGTTATATTCGCTGAAAAAGGGAAATGATATGTTTTATATAAGTAGGCGTTAGCCATACATGTCAAACCACCTTGCTCGCTCTAAATCACCGCCGATACATCCTTATTGCGTCTTCGTTCCTCACTTCCAGTTGACCGCTCTCTCCCTCAAGCCCTTCGGCATTCACCCCTTATCAATTGGGTATCAATGCGAAAGGAATTTCTGAAGATGCTATTCGCTGCGGTCGCAATCGCATGCGCGCCACTTGTCCGGTCTTCTTACGCAGCGTTTAATGGCAAGGTGACGTTGTACCAGCACGAGAGCTTTAACGGCGCGAGGTACTCAATTGACGTCACGCATACACAAGCGTGCTACAGCGTCAACTGCTTCGAGAGTTTAATTTATTCTGCAAAGTGGTCGGGGCTGCCCACTTACGGCAACGCCCGCATCGCGTTCTACACAGGGAAGGCTTGCAAGGGGCTCCATTCCGATTGGCCGGCTGCGATCCGCGCGTATGATGATTTCCCCCACGACTTGAGGCACGCCATGGGGCTGTCCGTTGATATGTTGTCGGTCATGGTCTGGGGAGATAACAACCAAACCGTCCAGACACTCGAACGCTGTACGATGCATATTTCGACGAGATAGCGAGAAGTGAAGGCGAAAAGCAAAATTTGATATAAGCCATCAAGCCAACTGTCATTGGAAAGGACGATTGATTGTGTGAGTAACCCCTGCGGGGCGTGAGCCTATCATGTTTTGTGAATCCGCCCCAAGGATGAATTTTCATGATCGGAAATGACGGATACCGTCTTCAGGTTGAAGTGGATCCGAAAATCCGACGTGACGCGCGGCCAACTGGCCTTGGCGCAGGTATCTCAATCACAGATAGGTCCCGTGCCAAGAAAGATGGATGCGCTTTCACCCTCACCGCTATCGTAGGAGCGGGTTGCAAAGTTGTGTTGCGCTGTGCTGTGCTTCGAAACTCAGATAACGTTACCTGATTTTATATTGTGGAAACCCAGATGTACTTCTATAAACTATCCGATACGGCTGCCAAACAAAACTGGCAACAACCAAGGACACCCGTGTGTTTAATACGGTATTGCTAAAATAGTTGTCGCGAGGTACGCGAGCGTGCTGGAGGCGCCGCGCGGTGGTTCCACTTGCACACCTCTTGGCAACTTGGGGACAATATATTACAGATGAGTGCCGCGCTCACCTCACTTTCGTTCTAGCTGTCTCCCTCCCCACTCAGTCGCGCTTAACCCCATCGTATCGGCTCGATAGCGCAAAATGAGACTCATCAAGACGCTGTTCCTTGCACTCGCACTTGCATGTGTGCCCCTCATCCAATCAGTTTCAACGATGAACTGCACTATGACAGTTTACGTGGAAATGTATGGCCATGGCTACGAGCATTCAATTACGATCACGCAGACGCAGAGGTGCTACAATCTTCCCATTTGCTTGGCAAACAACACTGGGTTGGTAAAATGGGAAGGGCTGCCTACTGCTGGCAGCTTCGACGGCAAATCCCGCGTTGCCTTCTACGCTGACAGAGATTGCTTGGGAACACACAAGGATTGGCCGACTGATAGCCAAGAGAATGGTAATTCCGCCACCAATTTCCATTCGAATGGGCTGAGTGGCAAAACGTCTGCATTTATGGTCTGGAAGGAGGGTCAGGCCGTAGATAACGTCGGGAAATCGTACTGCGTGTGAGTATTCGTCGCAGTAGAGAAAGGAATGCGTCGCTGTCTATTTGCCACTGGGGCAATGTAATGAAATGATAATAATGTTTTTAAATCCAATATTATGGATGTTGTTTTATTCTTGTTTATACCGTGATCCTGGTTTTACAAAAATAGGTAGTAATTTTGAAATATAGGTTTAGCCACATTCTTCTTTCGCGGATTTTTAAGAATCTATAGTTGCTTCTGCGGCGTGCGGTATTCTATTATTTGCACAAATAAAAACGATCAACTATATTTGTCCGTAACATTCAGTTGGGGACGAAGTCCCTCATTAAAATCGTGTCACTCAGATTTACTTAAAATTTAGTAGGTATCACAAGTAACCCTCTTTTACTTCTGACCAATTTCAGGGTATCAAGTTTGAGATGAGTGGGTAGGTTTAACATTTATACTCATTTCCCAGGCCGGGCAGATGGCATGACCTGCCATTAGCGTCCAGCTTCGTAGACGAGGTTTTGGCATGCAGTAAGGAGGCCTACGCAAGAGCACCTTATGATATGAATCCATGTTTGTTCCTTTCCTTGCTCTACTTCAAACCCAGTATGGAAGCCACGGATGAAAGGTATGAAGCACTGTTGCAGATAAAGCCAACTCTGATCACTCATTTTCTCCCTTCCAACGACCTAGACTATGGGGACGCCGTCCAAGTGTCGGTTTACCAGCAACCCACGATGGAAAGTCGCCACCTCCCATTAGCAACTGGACAAGCGGAGCGAGTGGGGTGCTCCGCTACTTGCAATACTTAAGATTGCTTCCTCGGCTTGACGTCATTAATGAGTTGACTGGCCATGCATGACCAAATGTTCAAATCACGCTGATAAAAATAGTAATATCTGGATTTGCTTTAGCCAGCTGGCAGCACCTGGGGGCAATCAGACTAATAGACGTCGCTCAATAACTACAGATACCAGGCATATCTTGGTCGCTCCGAATGCCCTCAAGTCATCGATATGGAGTCATGCAATGCGCTCAAACCTCGCCATGCCACACTTTCATCGCAGCGCTCTTCCCTCCACACCCTTCATTGTTCACCTCTTATTATTTTGGGTCAGCGTGCGAGTGGGACTCGTCAGAACACTGCTCGCTGCCGTCGCAGTTGCATGCGTTCCCCTCGTCCAAGCTAAGGTCAAAACGGCGACTCTTTAAGCTATCAGCACGTCTCGTTGGTTGAGTTGTCGAGGAGGAGATGTGGACAGGAGAAGGGAAATTGGGAAGTGAATGAGATTGATGGAATAGACAAAGTCCTGGTTCACCTTGACGTCCAGGAGCGGCCTTCGCGGAGCTCTACTTGAAGTACTGCTACGTCCAGCCTCCTCTATCCTCAGATGCACATGTTTACATGCATGCAGAGCTCTCTGCCAGACGCGAGTGGCAATCATGCTCTTCTCGTACGTTCCTCGCCACACAGCAACCTGGAGATGCAACCAGCCGGCAGCACATGCCAGCAAGATCGCACTTCGGTTACTTGATTCACACAGCTGTGCTTGAACCTCAACATACTCTCAACTCGGAAAATGGCTATCACGGCCACCAGTTCGACGTCCGAATCAATCGCCCGCAGGTGTGCTACAACGTCGACTGCTTCCATCACACAACTGCGTCTGCGACTTGGATCAGTCTACCCCTTAATCACAATTTCTTCATTGGGTTCTTTGCGGGCAAGGATTGAACGGGCAAGGACAGCGTTTGGATAACGAATATCCGCTCGAAAAAGCATTGCCCCAATACGTCGAGATACGCCTTGGCGCCCACCAATAAGTTGTCATCTGTTTTGGTCTGGAAGGAGAACCGAACGGTCGCGAGCGCCAAGCCGTGCTAGAGAGTTTTACTTGATGTAGAAGGCTAGAAGCTAATGGGGAAAACATGTTCCCTGGTAAAATAATATAACAATTCCAAGATAGCGTGGTTGAAAGCGTCATATTTCCCATGAAAGATTTATGTAGCCTCCACGGCTCCTGTGACGACACCGCTCCGGAAGACACCATTTATTTTGTTCTGGGAAGGAGCCTAGACAAACAAAGAGCACAATTCCATCGGCCTTGTCCCCACAGAGACGATGGTTATCCTTACAGCTTGATCTGATAAAAATTGAATGTGCTGGCCTCGTTTTCCTCGTAGGTGATTTAATGGATCTCTTCACCCATGTCGAGTTCAATAACGGCCAACAAGCGGCTTTGGGTAGTCTGACGTCACGCAGAACTCACGTCTCCTGTGTTCAGACTGGCCTCAGCTCGTGCAGACAGAGAACCGGGCTGGGCAGAGGTGGAAGAGAATCTGTACATCCTGATGACTATCTTAACAAATGTGGAGCAGGATCAGATCTGGTCTCAGATCTACTCCGAATGGTATCAGACTTGACCTGCGGCTGTCGTGCTCCGACGGCTGCAGGAGAAGATCGCACTCCAAAGGACGCAATGGAGTGCTGGGGAGGGGGGTCACTCGATGAAGATCGCAAAGGAATATAGCTTTGCGATGCATGCATGTTGGCTTAACTTTGAATATCACTATCATATTTCCTCGGAACGGTGCAGTGCACCATAAAGTATACTTTGGACGCTAAGGCGCCAAGGAACCGATAGTCGACGACGACATCGAAGATGGCTGGGCGCTTCCGACTGGAGAGCGACGGGGATGTGGATATGTCCATCCCGCATACATCTCTCCACCGAAGATGACGTCGTGGGACCAGGCGTCGCTGATCAAATGGCAGCGAGCAAGACGCCAGCACGAGGAGCGCGTCAAAGAACGTTGCAACTGGAGCAAGGAGACCTTCGAGACAGTCCTGATGGGTGTGCGCAGCTCAGTGGAGCCCGACCTGTTGGACCATTTGGCGACCTATGTCTTCCTCAAACCTGCCCAGGACCTGAGCGACGACGATATCTCGGCGGCTGTGAGTGCACGTTGCCTCAGTTTGAAGAACGCACACATCCCAGAGCCGACAGCTTTGTTCAAGAAACAACTAAACATGGACCTGGTGATAGACGACGTGGAAGCCCGCGTCGTCCAGTACTTCATCGCTTTCAACCGTATCATCCAGGATAACGGGTTGGAGTCGATCATGGGGAAGGGCAGTGCGGCAGATTCTGACTACAAGGATCGGATGAAGAATCGCAGCAAGATCCTGATAGAGAACCTTGCTCCCTCCCTGTTGCGTGACGAGATCACGCGGTTGGTGGCCTTCGAATACAGGGCTGCCAAGATCGATGAGCAGAAACTCTACTCCCTCATTGTGGAGCGAGCTAAACAGCAGCAGCACTATTACCTGCTGGTCCGTGAACATGAAGCTGGAAAAGCAGACAAGAAAGCTACAGCGGCTTCGCGTAAGACGGCTCCGGACAAGAAAGGAAAGCCAGCGCACAGGAATCCAAAGAGCGGTTCTGACAACACTACATCCACTGAGACTTCGATCAGTTCTAGTGGAAGTGGACAGACGGATTGGAGGACCCGAATCCCTCCATCCAGATGTCTATTCTGCCAAGGCGCTCATTTGGTTCGAAATTGCCCCACGGCAACTGAAAAGCAGAAGACGGACGCGCTCGCGACGTATCAAGCGAGTCGAGGTCGAAAAGCAAAAAGAACGGTTGTGCAACGGGCTGAAACGGCGGTGGATGGTGCGGTGGAAGACGCTCAGATCAAGCTGCCTGTGAATGATGACGAGCACACCGTTCTTGTGAATAGGTTGATTGAACTGCCCATGTGCGCTGACACGGGCGATGACCAAAGCGTGGTGCCTATACAGGCGATTGATCGTCTCGAAAAAGGCGGGAACTTGGTGCTGAAGCAGAAACTGCCGACACCAATCCATGTTCGTGTTACTGGTGGCCAACTTCTACGTTGCGACGAAAAGGCGACAGTTGATCTGCAGATCCGGACGTCAGCGGGTCCAGTGAACCTATATGGTGTCGACTGTCTCATTTTGGGTGGCGGAGAGGACGAATTCCTCCACGGGTAGGATGTTTTGAAGCGGCTCGGCATTGATGTGAAGCGTACACTCGAACAGTTGGCGAACACCTATATCCAACTGCACACGGATGACCTCCCTGAGGAGCCTGAATTGGGCGCTCATATTGGCGGTGAGGTCAAAACTGAGTTGAAGCGCATGTTCAGAGAGGTGGATGCAATCCTGACCGACCCTATTCACGCCGGGTTCTGTGCGAATCTCAAGAAGCTCCACCGAGAATTTTATCAGACGTGCAGGACTCGTATTGGCCCTGATGATCCAGCGAAAGTGGAGTCTCTGACGGTGACACTGGTGGAAGGCGCAATGCCCGTCCGGCGCAAACCTCGACGCTATCCGCCTGCCCAATTGGTGTTTCTGAGAGAACATGTGGCGCTACTTGAGCAGTACGGCTTCGTGAGGAAGAACAACCTGAGCAAGTGGTCGTGCAACGCTGTGCCAGTTCGGAAGTCAGACAACCCGTCCGACTTTCGGGTGACGAATGACTACACCAGGGTGAACAAACTCACCATCCCAATTGCAGGAACGATGCCTCATTTTGCTGTGGTCCTGGCATGCGTCGCTGGTGCTAAGTTCTTTGCCAAGTTCGACCTCTTCGAAGGATTCCGGCAGATGCTACTTGATCCGGCCTGCCAGGAATTCTTCAGCTTTATGACGGACGACGGGGTATATACACCTTATCGCGTGCCGCAAGGGGCGACAGACTCTGCGCTCCACTTTCAGAATCAAATGCAGACCGTATTTGCGGAGTTGCTCTACAAGTGCGCGTTGATCTGGATCGACGAGGTCATCATTTTTGGCAAGAATCTGGAGGAGGTTTTGGCCAACCTGCGGCGTTTCTACGAGCTGACGGCGGAATTCAATCTGAAGCTGAACGCCAAGAAGAGCGTCCTGCTGTGCACGGAGGTGAATTGGTGTGGCCGTGTGATTGACGGAAATGGCGTCCGCTACGATCCGTCGCGTTTGTCTGGCTTGGTGTCGCTCCCTGTGCCCGGAACTGCAGCGGACCTGCAGCGCTTCCTGTGCGCTTGCAACTGGATTCGTGAAAGTATTGTGGATTATGCTCGTGAATTCGAGCCACTCCAGGCCAAACTGAACGGCGCTTTGTTGAACAAGAGTCGGAAGAAACGAATCGCGGCGGGCATCGAACTCGCGTGGACGGACGCTGAACGCACGCAGTATGATAATGCGCTAGCGTGCATTGCCAACGCATCCAAGCTGCATTTCCCGACCGCTGAGGCGACGGTGTGCCTCTTTACGGATGCCTCTGACTTGGGTTGGGCAATTGTGGTGACGCAGGTGCACCAGTGGGACTCGAAGCTCTTACCTACGGACCAAGCACACGAACTGTTAATCTGCCATGGAGGCGTATTCAGGGGAGCAGAACTCCACTGGTCTGTCGTTGAGAAGGAGGCGTACCCGGTTGTCCGAGCGTGCGTCCTACTGGATTACGTTTTGGAGAGAGAAGGGGGTTTCAAGGCATTCTGCGATCACTCCAACTTGATCCAGATCTTTTCGCCTTCAGAGGAGGTGAAGAAGCACACGAAAGGCAAGTGGCTGCGTTGGGCTTTGCGCATTTCGTGCCTCCGCTACACTATTGAGCATGTGGAGGGTGAACAGAACCTATGGGCCGATATCGCTTCCAGATGGGTACCGGCTCAGCACGGCAATGTGATTCGATTCCGATCAGCACGCACAGACAGACAGCTCTCCCTGTTGCGTCCTCTCCAGGATGACTCGTTTGAATGGCCTACGATGGACTCAATTGCAGAGGCACAGCGAGAACATGTTCGGCCGGATCCGCAATTAATTCGTGGTGAGGATTGTCTCCTCAGAAAGAACGGCAAACGTTGGATCTCCGGCGGAACTTCTGAACTGCTGTTGCGGCTATTCGTGATCGTGCATTGTGGCATCCATGCCCACCGGGGCGAGGACGTCATGTACGAACTCCTCCGACAGGAGTTCTCTATTGAGGTATTGAAGGCCAAGGTGCACCGTTTCGTTGGAGAATGCTTGCTTTGCAAGCACGTAAAGGGCGGTCTGCTTATCCAGAGACCCTGGAATGTGACCCATATGGCAACGAAACGCAACGAGCAACTGCATCTAGACTTTCTTACATTGGAGGAAAGTTTCGGGGGCTCTAAGTACATATTGGTGCTCAAGGACGACCTATCGCACTACTGTGAGTTGGTGGCCAGTGATAGTCCCAACGCGTTGGTGGCCGCGTCTGCAGTGCTGGATTGGTACAAGAGATTCGGACTGCCGCAGTTCTGGGTCACCGACAACGGATCCCACTTTCGCAATGAGTTATTGGGGGATTTGAGGAATCGGCTTGGTGCAGACCACCATTTTGTGCCAGTGTACACACCTTGGCTGAATGGGACGGTGGAACGCGTCAACCGGGACATATTCTGTCACGGGGCTCGTTAGGAGTCCCGACACTAGCTTACACTGCAGAGGATTGCGAAGACGACTTGGGCTTTAGAAGGTAAAAACAACTCTGAAATGTATTGGGTTTTGAACGGGGCTCCCTTCCCTGGCCCCCTGGCCTCTGACATGACGTGGAAGCACGCCATTGGCCAAAACCTACCTAAATCCTAATATCAACCAATGAGGTAGTCAGAAAGGGGGCGGGTCCTTTATTATCCAATAAGGAGCCGCCCCACTAATATCTGCCACTCACGTGTAAGGGAGGGCCCATTACACCATCCCCCCTAAAAGTGCGCCCTCGGGTGCACAAAAGCAATATCTCCTAAACATGCAGGTAGAAATGAAAAAATCAGAAAGCCAGACTGAGTGACGTTCTTGGACGCGACGCGAAGAAGAATCCAACGGTGGTGGCGAGCGAGCGCTCACGATCCAGAACGCGGCGAAGGCAACAGGCAAGGCGGCAGCTTCTCCAGCGACAGCAATGACGGCAACTTCTGGCGCGGCATCAACATCAGCCGCGCCAACGACAGCGACGACCCCAGCGGCAGCGACAACGGCGGCGAATGCGATCGCGGCGCCGACAACAGCTGCGACAGCGACAACAGCGACTCCGGCGGCAGTGACAACGGTGGCGACTACACGCGCGGCACCAACAACAACTGCGGCGGAGGCGACAATGCCCGT
>MBAC02006043.1:0-21293 GCA_001712635.2 Nothophytophthora sp. Chile5
CATCGCCAACGTGACGCCCGAGGTGCTGGAGATCGGCCTCACGGAGTTCGAACTCGCCTGCGGACTCATGCATGTGGGCGAGGCGCTGAGCTTCCTCCATCGCGAAGGACGCCGCGTGCATCTGAGTCTGGGACCGCACAGCATCTTCATCACCCCCAAGGGCGAGTGGAAGCTCGGCGGGATGGGCTTCTGCCGCGTCGTGGAGCCTGGCCAGACCTCACGCAGCGAATACTTCAGCTTTGATGCCTCCACGGGCGTGCGGAACCCGACTACGGGAGCGATTGAAGGCAGCTGGGAGCCGCCGCTCGAGTACTGCGCTCCCGAGTTGGTGACGGAGCCGCGTCAGTTCAGCAGTAGCGCCGATATGTTCTCGCTAGGACTGCTGGTGTACGAACTGTTCGTGCCTCCGCGTGCCGATGGTGGCCGCAATCCGGTGCTGGACGTGCACGATGGCAACAAGATGACGCATGGCTACAAGGTGCAGTCTTTGCATCCGATCACGTTCCCGTCGTCCGTCCCGACGGCGTTGCACAACACCATTCGCTCGTTGCTGTCGCTGGACCCGGCCAAGCGGCCGGAGGCGCGTGTGTTCTTGGCGTCGCAGTTCTTTGACTCGGGCCCCATCAAGACGCTGCGCACGTTGCAGAGTCTGGTGGAACAGGAGCCGGCGGCACAAGCCAAGTTCCTGACGACGCTGCCGGACGCCATCGACGGCTTCTCGCCCCGCGTGCTGCGCGATATGGTGATCCCGGCGCTGCAGTCGGCCGTGATCAACAAGGCAGTAGCGCCGTTCGTAATCACGCCGCTGCTCAAGATCGTGGCCAAGGTGGACAAGCAGACGTTCTCGTACTCCATCGCGCCCATGATGATCTCGCTGCTGGCCATCACGGAGCCCGTGCAGTGCATGCTCATGTTCGTGTCGGAGCTGGAGACGCTCATCCCGAAGGCGGAAGACGGCTACATCCGCGACCACATTGTTCCGATGCTGTGCCGGGCGCTGGACAGCACGGTCCCGGAGATCCTGGACACGGTGCTGAACAAGATCGTGGATCAGGCCAGTTTGTTCGAGTACCGCATCTTGAAACAGGTTATCCTGCCGCGCGTGAACAAGCTCATTCTGACGCCGCCGCAGCCGTCGGTGCGGATAAACGCGCTTCTCTGGCTGGCCAAGTCGTTCCACGTGTTCGACAAGGACCTGCTGATCGAGAGCGTGCTGCCCACGCTTCAGCAGACGCTGCATGAGGACAAGACGCCCGCTGCGTGTATGTGCATCTTGGGCTGCTATGACAACCTGGGCAAGCACTTGGGCCCCGAGTTCACCGCCAAGCTGATCATCCCGGCGGTCGCCCCGCTGCTGTGGGAAGCGACGCTCAACAACTCGCAGTTCGACATGGTGTGCGAGAAGATCCAGGACATGCTGAAGGCCGTGATCAACGAGCGAGACAAGACGTTCAACTCGCAGAGCTCTGTCAACACGGTCACGACCGGGATCACGGCAGCCTCGGGGTTGTCGGAAGCCGTACGGGCCGCAGAAGCCTCACGCGAGCAGGAGACGGGAGTGGCGGCGGCAAATAAGCTGCTGTCCGAGGAATACGTCGCACCGAAGAAACCGCAGCAGGATGCTCCCCCAAACCAGAGACCGGAGCGGTACTCGGATGATCCGTTTTATTTGGGCAACTCCAGCTCTTCGTCCAGCAACCGAACACAAAGCACGAGAATGGAGCGGCAGAGCGAAGATGGCCACCGTGAAAGTGGGCAGCGGGAATCGGCGGCGGAACGCGCCGAGTCGTTTTCCGCGCGCCGTCGGGCTGCCAAGAAAGGAAGCGCGCGGAGTCGTCGCGCTGGGAAAAAGGACGACGGGAATGCTGATTTGCTTGACATCGGATCTACTCAGGTGCGTCGAGGCGACCAATCGAGTGTGGTGTGGCCTGTTATTGCATGTGTGTCGTCCTTCCTCACTTGTTGCTGTGTTGTTGCTCGTGAGTAGACATCCAACGCGTCCAGTGGCCTCCTCGACACGGGCAATCTCCTCACTGCCCTGCCGATTGCGCCGGCCCCAGGCTCCAATGGCGGCGGCGTGTTCAACGGCATGAGTATGGGCGGTGCTGCTCCGTCTGCGCTGCCTTCGTACCCAGGTCAGAACGCTATGGGGATGCAAGCGAACCCAATGGGTCAGCAGCAAGGGATGGTGAACTACGGCGGCCAGAACAACGGGATGGGGAATCAGCAGTACAACCCCAACATGATGCAGATGACGCCGTACGGGATGCAGCAGCAGCAGCAAGCGCCTTTGAGCGGCGGAGGGTATGGGCAAGGCGGCAACATGGGGCTCGCTGGCCCGGGGGGCATGCTGCAGATTCAGGCGCCCGGGTACGACCCGTATGCTCCGCAGCAGCCGCAGCAAGCGGGTGGCGACAAGTTTAGCGCCTTCGACGGCTTGTAGCCGGGCTTGTGGCTTCTGTTGTATGTAGATTCTATTAGCGCGTACAGGAAAGAGGCCCAAGTGACAGCGAGCGGGAGTTGCGTGTTTGCGAGTGGAGATCAGCAAGGCAGAAGGAAAAGGATACCGAGCAAACGACCGGGCGGTGGGCTTCTTCGCGTGATCACATGATAGTCTCTCTCTCTTCATACTCCGAAGTGCTGCTTGGAGCATCCGCTTCGGTCGTGAGTAAACGAAGCTGAGCTGGTAAGTTCATGACGAAGTGAAAGTAGCGGTGAATGCGATCAGCTCTGCATGTTCGCCAACCCCAGAGACGAGGTCATGAGCCTCCGTGCTTGAGCTGCATCTAGTCAGTCTTGGCCCCAGAGCGCACCATTTGTTCCATCAACACGTTCTGCACCGCCGCATAGATCCGTCCTGACGCTTTGGCGTACGCGCCGAAGATCAGCTCCGTGAGAATCCCGATTTCCTCTGCGTATCCGGTTTCATCTGGCGCCTCGGGGTCCGTGAGCGGGGACTGCGATTGATCAACGTCTGTCTCCGACGGACAGACAGTCGGAGTGACGTGGTTCACTCCCCGAAGGATGCAACCGCCAGGGTTTCCAGGGAGAGCTTCGATTTTGGTCCTTCGAGGATGCAAACACACATGTCGAGCAGATTAGACACGAAGAGCAGCGGCTGTAAGCACATGACCCCTCCCTCCCTACTTACCACCCCTTCTCCAGCACCTCGAAGGCGCTTTTGGCACTTCGCTTCGCCTTGCATTTCCCGCGAGACACCCAGTTCAAGACCACAAAGCCCGGCTCGACAGTCTTGCGGAAAGCCGCAGTGGCCTTGATCTCTGCCGAACGCTCACCGACGGGGAACGTGTACGTCGTTCTGGCCAGCAGCGCGTCGCCCAAATCGTCCACTTCCTGCCAAAAGCACCGCAATTTCCACAGAATTGGGTCATTTCCAGCCCCTCAACAGCCACAACCAGCTCAAATTAAACCGATGCAAAGTAGCCCTCCGGACTCGTGCGCTCCGTGTGTCTGTCGTACTCTGTCCATGCCCGACATCTTCGCGAGGTTCCTGGCGTCTGCGAGGAAGTGCCAGATCACGCCTGCAACCGCCTCGAAGGGGAACGGGAATCGCCGCGTCGTTACCACCTCAAGGAGCAGGACGTCCCCACTAACGGCCTTCGGGTCGCGCTTGGACATGACGCGCATAGTGCGGTGATCCGTTGTGATATCCGCTGCGCGCGACGTGGCCATCACTTGGTCCACACGAAGCGCTTCTGCCGCGGCGTTGGCGTGGAGCTCCTCGCTCGAAGTGTCCGCCAACTTTCGACGACGCCGGGAAGGTTGATTGGCTGTGTCATCGAGTGGCTAACACGAGAGCAAAGCAGAGAACACGCGGCTTAGTGGCGAGCAATCTTGCAGCGTATACCAACGTATACCACCGGCCAACAGCAAAAGTAAAGGGCCTACCGTGAAGAACGAGCGCTTGCGGATCATTTTCTCCAGCGCCTTGGAGAGTTTGAGCTGCTCTTCCAGTTCTTTCTTGAGTCTGGCGTTCTCGCCCAGCGCTTGTTGACGCGCCACGGACTGCTGTTGCGCCACGCCTTGCCACATGGAATCGCCCATCTTGGCGCGACTCTCCATCTCCACGCGACGCAGCTCGGTCTCCAGCTCCCTCGCCTTGCTCTTCAGGTACTCCAGCTCGTACTTCTGCCGCTTCTGGTAGCGATTCGAGCCGCGTGCGCTGCCCAGAGCCTCGTCACTCGCCCGCTTCTGGCCCTCCGCAGTCGTTTCGAAGCTGCTGCAGCTCGTGTGGTCGTCGTCCAGCGACTCCTTCTCCGCCGCGTCCCCCACGTCCCCCACGTCCCCGTCGGCGTCATCCCCGTGCTTTTGCAGCGTCTGCCAGCCGTCGGTGCTGTCGTTTCCGTCGCCAGCCAGCAGCTCTTCCTGGTTATTTGATCTGGTTAACCCGGAGCGAAGCGCGTCGTGGGACTCGCGGCTGTCCGCAGGACGCGGTGGCGTCGACCACGAGGCCCCCAAGTGGCCCACGGCCGAGTGCTCCTCCTGCAGGAAGTCGTCGAAGATGTCCAGCACTTCCGTCAACGTGCGGTCCTCCTCCATGGCGCTCGGGCTGGTCCGCCCTTGGCCAAATGAAGAATGAGACTACCAGATTCGAATAGTCGGAATAAGACCTTGGTCGGAATTCCCTGGAAATCGCCAAAGCGGAGAGCTCTCCAGTGTTGGCGACTGTCGTTGGGATCCCTCGATGGGTTGAATCTACCGTGTTTCGGTGAGCAGTGCAAGATAGCACCCTGGGTTGAGAATGCAGGTCTGGATCTTGAAAGGGAACGATTCAGCAGGAAGTGGAATGGGTTCAGGCCTCGACTTGCTTGCAAGAACCGGAACGAAACTCACGCGCAGACGAATTTGGTTGCGAGGGATCAATCAGGACACCCACAAGGTGGACGGACGCAGCGTGGCCTTTCACCAGAATGCCAAGAAGAGTTGCAGGTGCAACTTGTGAGAACTCATTCCTTCCATGGATACATTAGGGAGGCGTTTCTGGATCTTACTGAACGCCTCAACTTGCGAGAGCTTCAGGTCTTCACTTGAACCAGCGAGTCCAGCACTGCGTCGAAAATGTACACGACGGTCTTCTCGTAGCTCTGGATAACTAGGTCGGTTGTCGTCCCAATGGACTTGGACGAGTCCGCAAACGAGGCGGAGGCATCTGCGAAGGTCGGCGTCATTCGACAGCATGTGCGGAAGATCGTCTCGTTCTCGGGGTCATCCTCCGCAGGCTCGAACACGCACCTAAAGCAGAAAACGCAGCAGAAAGCAGCAAGTTAGCTCAACACCATCACATCCGGTGGCTCTGAGCATTGGCTCACCATCCCGTCTGGCGAATGCACGCCAGAGAGTCCAGTTCGACCGGACAATGGCCGTCGCACTCCCACATGAACGTCAATTTGTCCGCTTCAATGTATCGCCGAACGGCGACGTTGCCTAGTAATTCCACGGGACCGGAGGAGCTGTTCAGCGTGCATTGGCCAAACATCTCGTTTCCTTGGTTTTGGAAGGCCTATCAGCAGCAGAAATCGTCAAACTCGTTCGATAATGAGGCATATAAGAACACGCTGACACAAGAGCGTACCATTTTGAAATCGTCGTGTCCATTAGCGCCCGACAGAAACTTCCAGGCGTGTTCTCCGACGTTCATGAGGTTAAACGGGATCCGCCTGCTTTCCACAACTTGCAGACACATCCGAGGCCCGCAGTCGCCGTCCGTCCGCATCTCCATGTTGATCTTCCGGTCGCCGGCGACACTAGGATTTGGGGCACCAGCTTGCTGCGGCATGGCGCTAATGCCAGCATTGTACGAGGACGAGATGTTGCGGAACAAGTCCCGGTACAGCTCCTTCGACGTTGGTTGCCGGTGGATCACGGTTCCGTGCCCGGAATCCTTTGGGGAGATCCCCATTTTCTGCCATAGCGTAACCAAAATACCAGAAAGCGGTCAACTTTAGCAGAAAGGCACACAAAATGACAGCAACGTACGCTTAAGTCGGGGGTCTTGGCGAGCGTGCGCTGGAGAGACTTGACCGCCTTCACCTGCTCGCGGACGAGCTCTCGAAGCCTGGCGTTCTCGCCCACTGACTTCTGTCGCTGCGAAAGCAACTGATTCGAGACGCGCTTCCAAAAATGGTTGGCCCCAGGTTGGTCTGTACTAGGCGGCTCGCTGAGCTTCTTGAGCTTCTTCTCCAGCTCTGCCGCCACCGCACGGAGATGGTCGAGCTCGTGTTTGCGTCGTTTCCGCGTTGGTTTACACGGCGTGGAAGCAGAGACAGCTTTCCGCTTGCCTTTCGGCGCTGCTTCCTCTCCTTCTGGGGGCGGCGACGACGAGCTGGTGGTCTCCGACATCGTGTCGTCCGACGTCGCTGCCACGCACGCCTCGTCCTCCGGTGCGAGCGAGTCCATGAACTCCGCGAACTCCTTCTCCGACGCGAACACGTCTCCATCCAGCACCACATTCACGGACGGTCCAAGCGGAGATCGCTCTTCTCCCGTCGTCTCGCTCTGGAGGTTCGGTCGTACTTAGCGTGAGCAAACGAGCGGGTTCACAAGCGGAAAAAGCCGTGGTAAATACAACGCACCTCGCCAGATTCGTTCTCCATCGCGCGGTCCGTATCATCCATCCCGGTGAGCACGTCGAGCAGCTCGGACTCCGAGAACACTGGCGGCGGCATGAACTGCGGCATTTTCATCGTTCTTCTGCTTGCCCTTGAGTCGGAGTGTCGGAATGATGGTTGATGGTTGATGGTCTTTAAACGAGACCTTCCATTTCCGATACCAGATCCGCTCGGATTTGAAGATCGAATATGTCAGTGCTATCAAACATGAAAGGTGATGCTGTTTATATTGTATTGAACACGAGGACCGCAAATACGGGATTATAATTAGTTTCCGAGCTCTGAGGCACGAAGATGTAGGAATGTTCACGTGTGTGGCATTGTTGCGGTGATTTCGACAAGACATGCATCTACGAGGCGAGAGTCACGCAACCGTGTGGTATCGATGCCTTCTCTTTCCACACTCCAGCAGTCCCGTACCATGAGCCAACAGCGAGTTGCGCAAGCCAGGAATCCCGGCCCCGAATGACTCTCTTTCCAATGGTATCCCCTCGATTGGTTGAAGTTCGCCTCATCATAGGCGGCACTGCACTGGTAGCACAATAGCCAGCCAGTCGATGGAATCCGACCAGCGGTCGCCGACCACTCGCGAAAGCACTCGCATCTCCGTTCGACTTGCTGGAGATGACGAGCGTTACCGCCGCTTCTGAGCCATCAGCGAGGCCGCTAGCGGCAGAGCAACACCCGCTGCTAACTGCCCCTCAAATCGTGCGTCGCCACTGCCTTCCCGAAGGCGAGTTGTCCCATGTAACGCGACTCCTTGATGCGTTCCTCGACGAGTTCTCCTGCAAGTGGACGCTCGTTCAGAGCTACGAGCAGACGTGCAGCCTCCGCCTCATGCAGTACATCGCAGCACGGCAGTCTTCGGCCGACCTGGATCCGTTCTACCGTCTCTGGGTTTTCAACGCCGCCACGAAGCTCGTGACTTCGCGTGGGGACCTGCCGGCGCTCCAGTGGCTGATGGGGCGCTATCTCCCTGACGCGTTCATGAACGAAGCGGTGAATAGCGCCGCCACGAACGGCCAGTTACACGTTCTTGAGTGGCTTTTCGAGCACCACCAAGATCGTGGCTACTGGGGCTGTATTGAGCTGTGCGGAGCGCTGGAAAACAACCACACGGAGGTGGTGGAGTGGCTGCTGAGCCACGCCTCTCCTCGTCCGGAGAGCGTGCGAATGGTGCTACGCTCCGCCGTGAAGGCGGGGAACCTGGCCGTTGTCCAGTGGCTGTGTGAACAGTATGCTGTAGATGCTAAAGACGCGTTCCTCTGTGCGCAGAGCTGTTGTCGCTGGGAGACGGCGCAGTGGTTGCTCACGAATTGCGCGATGCCGAGTGACAGAGTTGACTGGGATGTGGCTGCTGCGGATGGTGCGTTGGCCTATTTGCAGTTTGTACACTCGCGCTTTCCACGAGAGATGCCACAGCAATCGACACCTGAAGAAGCGGCCGCGAACGGACATCTAGAGGTTCTTCGGTGGCTCCACTCCGAACTGGCGATGGCGTTGACAGGGGGCGTCATGCAACAAGCTGCCGAGAACGGACACTTGGAAGTCGTGCAGTGGCTTCACGCCAATAAATGTGAGCGCGGTGACGCTTCAACGATGGATGGCGCTGCCCAAAAGGGCCATTTCGAGGTCGTCCGGTGGCTTCACGACAATCGCGACGAAGGGTGTACCAACGCAGCCATGACTTGGGCCGCTTGTGCCGGCCACTTGGAGATTGTACAGTGGATGCACACGCACCGAACGGAAGGGTGTACAGTCTTGGCGATGGATTTGGCTGCAAAGCTCAATCACCTGGAAGTTGTACGGTGGCTTCATGAACATCGAAACGAAGGTTGTACAACACAGGCGATGGACGGAGCGGCTAGCTTTGGTCATTTGGGAATGGTGCGGTGGCTGCATAAGCATCGAAGCGAGGGATGCACAACAACGGCGATGAATTGGGCGGCTCGTGAAGGCCATCTCGAAATGGTGAAGTGGCTCCATGCCAACAGAAGTGAGGGCTGTACGAAGTTAGCGATGGATTCGGCTGCTGATAAAGGTCACCTGGAAGTGGTGAAGTGGCTGCACGACAACCGTGACGAAGGATGCACCATGGGAGCAATGCACGGTGCCGCCATCCGTGGACATTTAGATGTGGTGAAGTGGCTGCATGAGAACCGCTCGGAGGGCTGCTGTGTCAATACGATGGCGGATGCGGCCGCAGGCGGTCATCTTGAGGTCGTGAAGTGGTTTCACAAGAACTGTGGGGAAGCAAATGCGCGTCTCGCGATGACGAATGCGATTCAGTGGACTCGGTTCGACGTGGTGCTGTATCTACACGCAGAGCGCGTGGAAGTACTCGCTTTCGACGCCAATTCCTCTTTTCGAGCTCCTTGCTGGGAGTTGATGCAGTGGTTGATGCAGTGGTTAATCGCGAGTCACGCAGAGCAAGTGAATCACTGCATCTTTCTGGTGCCGAATTGGGACTGGCGCTTTAACGGGTGGTGCCAACAAAGCAATCTGCAACATGTCAGGGGAACCGAAAATGACACGTTTTGGAAATGCGACTTTGCGGTGCTTCGTCTCGGAGGTCCGTAGTGTTCACGTTGCTGCTGGGAGGCCAGAAGCAATACGCTAACCGCCCAGAAAAGCCTACACAGCTCAGGCAAATTGTGTTGTGCATGTATTCGAGAAGTGCGGGATGGATATCCATCGCTGTAAAATTCACAAGCTGCACCGTGAGCGGCGAGTTCTTGTTTGCTCCTTATAAAGGCATCCGACTTCATTCGTTTTGCAAGAGCTGCTGTCGATGTTCGAACAGCTCCTTTGCAAGCGTGTGCGTCTTTCGGAAGAGGAGCGACTGGAGTCGGCGTGCGTGACTGCCATTGTTGGACTGGAACTCTCAGTCCGTCTTCCTTGTCGATGAAGATGGCGGCAAGAGATCAATCGTCCCCATGTGACGTCGTCATCAGTTTTCATTGCGATTCAACATGTATCAGTGTTCACTTCTAGGTTGATAACCGAGCGAACCGCTCCACGCGATTGGCGACACCTCGAGCTTGAGCTCCACCATGAGGCCCTCACGACTTCGAGCATCAGACTCGTCACCACGCAAATGAACTTGGTCAATGCTGCATCATCCGAGATCAAAACGGCAAACGACTTCCAGCTGAATTCTGGTGATGACGAGTCGTCACGATGGCGGCGATAACGGTACAACAGCGGTTGCATCTCCGTGCATGGCACATTCAGGTTTGCCCAAGTGACGCGAGCATCCCGTCGAAAATGTAGACCACCGTTTGTTTGTAGTTCTCCAGCACCATTTCCGTCGTTGCGCCGATGGATTTGTCGGAGTTGGCACCTTCCGCTATCACCGGAGTCAGTAGTGCGCACCTGCGGAAGATCGTGGCGTGCTCTGGGTCATCCTCCGAAGGTTCAAACACGCACCTAACCAGTAGACAACACGATCAAGCCATCACGCAATGCACCCATGAGTTAGCGTCACACAATTTCATTCTCTCATTGACCCACGCATTAACTCACCAGCCTTTGGGCTGAACGTGCGTCCGCGAGTCGCCTTGATGGACATCTCCTTCGCACTCCCACACAATCGTCAACTTGTTCGCTTCAACGTATTGCCGAACCGCAACGTCTCCCAATAAGTGTGTGGGACCTGCAGAGCTGTTCAACGTACAACGGCCAAACATTTCGTTTCCTTGCCTTTGAAAGGCCTAGCATGCAGCAAGCAAATGCCAAGAGCACGCACAAACAGGAACATTATCAATCAGGCACGCCATCAAGAAGCACAGCAAGCCGTACCAGTTGGAAGTCTTCGTGTCCGTTCGTGTCCGTCAGGTATTTCCAGGCCTGATCGCCGATCTGCCGGAAGTTGAACGGCAGGATCCTGCTTTCCGCGACTTGCAGACACATCCGAAGGCCGCAGTTGGCATCTGATTCCATCTCGATGTTGATCTTCCTGCTGCCGTCGGGGCTTGGACTTGGTACTCCGGCCTGCTGGAGCATGGCGTCGATTCCAGTGTTGTAAAGAGCCGACAAGTTGAGGAACAAGCCTCGGTATAACTCCTTGGACACTGCTTGGCGGCGGACGACTGCTGTCTGCCCCTGTGCTGGAAAGACGTCCGTTTGCTTCAATTGGTGAATTGAGTTGTTCACAAAGATACAAACACACACAAAACAAGTCAGTTTTTGTATGGGATACAGCACCAAGTGGGCACTCACGCTCAAGGCAGGAGTCTTTGCGAGCGAACGCTGCATGGTCCTGACGGCCGACACTTGCTCCCGGACTAGCCGTCGAAGCTTCGCGTTCTCGACAACAGCCTGTTGTCGCTGTTCAAGTAGTCGGTTGGACACGCGCTTCCAGAATTGGGTGGCGCCAGGTTTGTCGAGGCTGGGAGATCGACTCAGCATTCGGAGCTGCTTCTCCAGCTCCGCCGCGACCGCACGAAGGTGGTCGATCTCGTGCTTCCGACTTCTCCGTGCAGGTTTAGACTGTACCACAACAGGCGACGGCACACGCTTGGCTTGAACACCAGCGTTGCCCTCTCTGGGAGGTGGCGACAGCGTGGCTTTGGATTCCGCATGCGTCACTGCGGCCTCGTCGGGCACGA
Organism: Nothophytophthora sp. Chile5; assembly: GCA_001712635.2. Taxonomy (NCBI): domain Eukaryota; phylum Oomycota; class Peronosporomycetes; order Peronosporales; family Peronosporaceae; genus Nothophytophthora; species Nothophytophthora sp. Chile5. The sequence goes on from MBAC02006043.1 coordinate 11,240, forward strand.
GCGCATCGATGAACTTCTCGAACTCCTTCTCCGAAGCGAACATGTCCCCGTCCAGCACGACATTCACTGAGGGTCCCCATACGCTGCTCTCTCCTTCCATCTCCACGTCCTTCTATCGCCACCAACAAGGCGTTTACAAACCAAATAAGAATGGTACAACACTCCCGACAAACAGGGGCAAAGCCACCGTGGAGAGACGGCACTGTACCGTATCCAATCCGGACTCCGCGGCGCTCTCGGCAACGTCATCCAAGCTCGTGAGCACATCCAGCAACTCAGTCTCCGAGAAGAGCGCTGGCGGCGTGTTCGGCGTCACGCTCATCGTTCTGTGTGCTTGTTCTTGGAGGGGAATGATGTTTTTTGGCGTCGCATGACATTGTGCGATCTGATTTGATTGCTCCACGCTCGGTGTTTGTCAATGATGGGCCGTCGTCCCACACTCATTTTCAATAGATGGTTGGGTTTTTCAAGAAATCCGAATTCCACAGTGGGTAAAATTCTGGCCGATTCAGATTCTCGCATTGTAAGTTGGGACCTTACGAATTCTATTTGGATTGTGATTGGTTCGGTTCAACTATTAACGGACATGTCCGTAAATACAGTTGGGTAACATATGAGATAGGATTAATGTAAGTTTACAGAAGTCAACCTGACCGAAGGGCCAGTATTGAGCCAAGTGGCTGTGTCCTCGCTGTGACGGGGCCGTCACACGCACGAAGTGCAGAGGAAATTCCTTGCTTAATAAGCTCAAAGCGACGGAGTCTCTTCCGACGTCGCTAGCTTATACTCAAGCCAAGTGCTTTGCACCTTTGGTTCTGTTAATAAACCCGTATTATTGGGATAAACACGTAACGCTTTTCCAAGCAAAATTGAGACTGAATTGAAATTAGAAACTAGCGCTGCCCGCTCCTACGCTAATATGTAGCCTAAACTATGGTAGTCATATGTATCTAAAATGAATGGCGTTGCACGCATTCAGGGGGATCACTAATAAGGTGGGTTATAGAGATTCGGGGAATCATTAATGTTGGTCACTGACCGCCTGCCCGCCACGTGTATTGAGTACACTTCCGGCCCGCAGGGCGTATAGCGATATCCGCTTAGCTGTATACAGCCTCCGTATACAGTCTCTGTGACTACACATCAAGTAACCCAGTTACGTTTGGGTCATACCACATTACACTAGCGACCTATTAGAGAGATTTCGCAGGAAAGCTCCATATCCGTTCCCGTATCAGCTTTTCCGGATAAAGGAACGAACATAGAACACAAAAACGAGATTTCGCAAAGCATAAAGTTTGGCAATTTACGGTAACGCAGCGGAATGGATTGTTGCCGAGAATCGTACCCCTAAGGGAAAGTGAAAAATATTCATGATTTCTACGCTGAATGCAACAATTTTATCAGAATACAAGAGATCAAACAAAGCTCTATTCATTAAAATTTTGGAGAAGCTAAGCTTGCAAAAATTGACGGCCGTGTGCTCAACGAAAAAATCGTGAAAAACCCACGAAAATTTGCCTTTACCCAGATTAGTGCCGAAACCCACCATACAAAAATGCAGTATAAATCTGGGTATGATTGCAGCTATACATCAAGGTTATGCAAGCCCTCGCACGTGAAGAGCCGCCGGTTCACGTCAAGTGTTTTGTGCCGCTTGCGAGCCTTTGTAGTCGACGCAGGGAGCACTAAGATCTCCGTCTGCGCAATCTCTCTGACTTTGAGCCAGAAGGGCGCCTCGATGTCCGTGACGCACGCCATCTTTGAAAAGCATGATCTGACGCTGCTGTTGCGGTAGCAACATTGGTCATAGCCCGCACGCTCTGTAGCCAGCAATTACATTGGTGGACTTATCCGTAATGCCCTTGGCTCACGCGGTATCACCCATCGAATGGAGCTTTTGCGCGCGATAGAACCTTCGCCCCGTCTAGATTGTACTCGTGCATCACGGCATCGATACTGACCTTGAAAGGTTTCAATATAGCCACGTCGAGCGGTTGCAGAAGGTGCGTGTCGTTCGCTGGCAGGATCATAAGGATGATCTTGAATCGCACCGCCTCACGCAAGATTTCACCGTTGTAATGGCTGGTGATACTGTATCGTTTGCTCTGGAACGTCAGGGTACTCTTCTCGAACGCGGTCGATCTTGGCGTCCACAGCATATTCTCGCACAGCAGCATCCAGGTCTTCTGCTGAGTAGCTCTCCCGCCCTGCCGATGGCATGGTGGCCTTCGTGTTCTCCTCCCCCCTTCTTTTTTGTCTCGCTCTTTCTGCCTCGGTATGTGGCAAGACACATCTCGGCAATAAACTGGGTAACTTAGATGATCAGCCAATCATAGCATTTGTATCGCCTAATTACGAAGTTTGATTGGCTGATATATGTGCTGGCAATAATATTGATAATCGGCAACGAAACGTTCCGATACGTTACACTGTATTATTTTTTACGTCAGGCTGTGACGCCATTCGTCTGCCACCTTTCCTCCACGACGGCACTCATTTTTGCTATGGCAGACAGTGACGACGCAGCAGACGACCAGCGCTTCTCCACTCCGAAGAAGCAGTGATACTCTGAGGGGGAAGATGTCCTTATTCTTCGGCAAGCGGCCTCTGACCTCCCTTTCGCTGCAAGTCGTGGGAATGTGGGACGAAGTAGCCGTGAGAATAAATACCGAGGATGGGTTCTCTCGCCCCAACTTCGACGGAAGAAGGCCCAATCGCGTTTCAACAGTCTTCTGACGTCCCACGCGATGTTTAACAAAGGATCCGCGCGTGCCTCTGGTACCAGTGAAGCGTACACTGAAAAGATTCGACTGCTCGATGACTTGTTGATCCTACTGTACGAGAACGACCTGGAAGCTGGACGGATGGCAGTCGAGGAAAAGAAAAAGGCTGCTGAGCATCTCTCCGCCGGTGCCACTGTCCGCCAAAAAGCCGAGTCGCGTCTAAAACGTGCCCTCCCACTGATGAGGAAAATTCCCTCGGAAGGAGAAGCAGTCGAAAGGCTCATCCGTGTTTGAGAGCATGCACCAGGAAGGCCGTGATGTTGTGTCCACTGCATGCAGAAAAATGCGTGAGAGGACTTCTCTCGCCCGACCGAACCTGTGTACCATGTCAACGAAATGCATTGGACACGCCAAACGGTTTAACATGATGCACACTGCCTCCTCGCAATTCACTTTGTCACGCGCTGAGGTGATGCTCACCTTGGAGAGGCTGAGCAGATGTGACAGCCGTCGAATTCCTTCCGAGTCGAAGCGGAAAAGGCAGCGACACTCGGTGTCGTTAACGGAGCCAATGTGAAACCGAATGTCGGGAATCAAGGGTCGCTCGACATGCTCAAGAGCAATCAGCCACGTGGCGCGTCTTCGAGGCGTCATGGTCGACCACTGCTTGTCCAGAAGCGCGAGGGCAGGCCCCGTTGGTGGGGGGTGTCATCTTGAGGCGAGCTTGCGAGTTTTGGTGATTGCCCTCCGCCAGCATTTCCAAACCCTCCCAAATTTGCTAACAGTTTGGTGAGTTTTTTTTTGGCAGAATGAATTCCGTAAACGAGGTATATTCTATGGACGACCATGCCCAAAATTCACAGAATCTGAACCTACCCCTAGAAAAGGGACGAGAGATCGGATACAGGAAAAGAAAACAATGTTGTGAAACCTCTCTATTGTCGGACTGCCATTATTTCCCAGCGGTTGTCCTTGTGCGAGGCGTGAACGCTTTCCGACAATAATGGGGGTTGCTCTTGTACTCCGTCTACCATGCGAGCTTCAGTGTCGTCGCCATCATCAGCTGATCACACCTTCGCTTGCGGGAGGACTACTTCAGCGAAATGAATGACATCCCAATTGTGAAGAGCTCCCCCGCTTGTAGTTCGTTGCGTATTCGGGGCGCCGGCTTTTTCGTAGTATTCTGAACCTCTGTATTTACTCAGTTCGTGAGGGGCCCTACACTCGTGGCACGTGTTCCGGACCTCCTGGCGCATGTCGTTGGGGGTTGATCGCCGCGTACGGTGGATGTCTGAGACTTTTATTGCCGAACCGCCAAAGTTTCCAGACACCGAGCGGCTCAATCGTTGGCAATGCGAAGTATCAGGAAGAAGATAAACTCCGTTGTCTCACCAGCGCGTTTCCTCCGAGGTTATTGGTGCGAAAGATGCCGGTGGCGGCGCTTCTGTACCTTTTGAGGGTACCACAGTGACCAAGGTGCATTTTCGGGCGAGGAACTCGTCAAAATACGCCGGTGTGATCTGCGCTCCGATGATCTCCTCAGAAGTATCCAGGAAGCGTTTGCTGTCGCGGTTGTGCTCTTCCTCGTCCTTCTCAAAGTTGTCGTTGATCCACCCCTTGATGTCGTTACGACAAGACTCGTATTTGGGCTTAGTGGATGGAGCCGTTCGTGCATCCCGCTGGTCGACGGGCGAGATGTACGTGGAGCCACCCATACCCACCCACCCCAGCTGCCAGCGCTTTCGCAAGCAGCCAGCTTATGATTTACTTGATATGTTTTCTCTTTTAGTCCTTTATATACAAGTATTAAGACGAATGCGGGAAAAAGATTTTGCGATTGAGGAAAAACGCACGGACCCACCTTGCGAAAAAGCTGCCCTGGGAGGGGGGGTCTTACCAATCTGCGAGATTTTCCGCGAATCGTCGGACAACTTGGGCATTGTATGGCGGGCTTTTCAGGAGAATGCACTGATCAAAGAGCTTGAAAAGTGAATGGCCAGCGGAAAACAGGAAATAAGCAAAATTTGTCGCCTGGATTTCCGGCGACTTTACAGGCATTTGATTGGCCCCAAAGAGGAAACCCACGCTATTCACTGGTCAATAGCATTCTCCCCCTCACGTGGCACAACACACACGTCTGTCCTCTCCTGTACCGCCAGCGCAAATTGAAGTCTCCCGCTCGACTGAAAGGAAGGAAGCGTCTGTTCTCGGACATTCAGAGGAAGCAATCAGGAGGGATCTAGCCAGTGGTATACCTCACACAGCGGTAAAGCAAGTAGTCACTGATGTCTTCTCGTCGCAGTTTTCGCGAGTCAGGACGGTCATGCAACAAGTTAGATCAGGTATGTGCAAAATGCACCCTTGAATAGATAGCAGCCACTTGAACGGAAGAAGTGGACACCAGAATTGCAGGGCAGAATGCCACTGCAGGAGGAGGCTCCGCGGCGGCTTAGTCACGATGAATGCAATTCCAAAAGTAGCCGCCTCAGTGTCCAGCGCTCCCCCCCCCCCCCCCCCCCCCCCCCCCGTCAAGATGTATTCAGGAAGGTACACATAAATTCGGGTCTAGTATAGCTAAGGCAAAATAAATACACCTGAAGGAGCTCCACTCCGGAGCATTCAATGCACACCGTCCACTCAATCATGTAGCCACCAACTGCACGCAACACGAAGGCGGCTCAACAGAACAACTGTTGAGGAGCCGAAGTGAGCAAGCAATCGTCGAGTCTTGGAATCTACACTCCAGTCCAGATTGCGCAGTCCAATCTGGGATTGAGCAACCAGGGGTCCCGTCATTCCATACTCCCACTCGATCTTGGGCGGGTGTGTCGATCAAAAGCGCTAATTCAGGATGATTGGGCGTATGGGCCGCGAACAGTGGTAATAACAAGGCCAGCAATAATGTGACGCAGGAACGATGTCAGGATCGCCCCACAGCGCACAAGCAAGGCAGCAGCAAGGCCGCAGGTAGAAGAAGCCAGGTAATCCAGCAATACACGTTCGTGATGCCGTGTAACTCCCACTTGATGCGTTGTCTTCAGTCACCAGCAGTGGTATCATCGGTGGCCACCGCGCTCGCATCGTCAGGTTCGCCAGTGTCACGAGCAGGTGCGTCACGACTGGGAAGCATTTACAGACCTTGAGTGCCGTTCTGAAGTGCAGGGATTCAACGACTCCCAACGCCTTGGCCATCACATTTGCAAGCTGGTTATTCGTGTCGACGTGGGGCCTCTTCTCTTCAACGAGATGGCGCAGCATGTGATACTTGTTGTTGATGTGCTTCGTGTTCCGGTGTTTACCAGGCTTCGCATCCAGATGGATTCTGCCTTGGTTGTCTTCGTGCAGAACAGGAACGTCATGGTCCCAGTCCAGCTTCTCTAACAGGCCTCCAAACCACAGCAGATCATGCGCACACTCACTCATGGCGATGTACTCAGCCTCACAGGTGCTCTGAGCGTTGATTGTCTGCTTCCTCGAGGCGTAGGACACGACGTTGCCATCCAGAAGGTCAACGTAGCCGCTAATACTCTTGAAGACAGCAGGATCATTAGCATAGGCAACATCGGTGGAATCAGTAACATGAACTTCCTTGTGCTCAATGATGTCCATCACCAACGCGTAGTCGCTTGTTACACGCAGGTATCTCAGCATGCGCATTGCCTCCTGGTAGTAACTGCTGTCAAAACAGGTCGGAAACGTCCCGATGTGACGCGTAGTATGCATATGTTCGGGTGTGTCGCTGCAACAAGGTACTGCAAGGCACCAACGACTTGACGATGTAGCAACATGTCCAACTGTCGCGGCCGTGTAGTGAATGGCGCCGTAGCTTGCGGTATCGCTGCAGGTAAGCCATCAGCCATGTTGAAACGCCGCAGGATCCTCAGTATATGTGTTGGGAAGCGCACTCAGCACGACCCGACAGGAATGTATGCTGCATGTTTGCGTGAGGAAGACACTATCACCAGTGGGAGCCTTCTCGTGGCAGGGGCCAGGGAGGTTCGGAGTGGTTCAGCTTGCGAGTGCTGTTCCGACAACTCACAGTGAGTGAAGTTGAAGGGACGCGTGAGTGCGGGCCACATGCATATTGAGTGGAGATGCTGACAGAGCACCGCAATGGGATCGTAGGAGATAGATGACGCCAGGCGAACTAAGGGCCGGTGCCAGGACTAGGCTTAGAGTAACCTGCTCAATCTTAATCACTCTTCCATTTCCAATCAACTGCGCAAGTACAACTCATCAATATGCTACGTTTATACCCAGATGGCACGCTTGCGTGGGCGATCAATCTGAATCTCGATGCCCAGCAGGTATCGAACAGGTCCAATCTCGGTTAGCTCGAATTCCTCCTTCGGTTTGGTAGGAATGGCCGCGCAACGGGCAGCAGGGCCCAGCAGCAGCATGTCATCCGCGTAGACAGTCAGAGGCATCAGCACTTCTCCGACATTGCTCTTCAACACGTAGAGGCCGTAGTCCGAGTTCAGTCGCTTGAATCCCAGCTCCTGGAGCGTTGCGTGCAGCGTCTCGTGGGAGCTTGCCTCAAGCCGTAGAGGCTCTTCGATAAGTGGCATGCCATGGCCGGACCGATGCCTTCCAGGCCAATAAGAATATCCGTATATATCGTTTCAGCCAACTCACCGTACAGGAATGCAGTCCTCGTATCATGCAGCAAGATGTCCCACCCTCGCTTCAGTACAAAGTAAATCTCAGCACGAATGGACTCAAAAGCACACCGCAGGAGCGGAGATCTTGTAGTAGTTCACGCCAAACTCTTGCTTAAAGCCATGAATCATAAGCCGCGCCTTGAAGCGCTTGATACGTCCTCGTTCGTCTCGTTTCAGCGCGTGGCTTCGACGGCAGCAAGACCAAAGCCGAACCTGGCGACTACTCCACAACTTTAACTCCCACTCATTCAGGTAAGTTGTCATCCACTGATTCATTGATCACACCAGACTTATCAGCTGACACCCTATGACACTTGTCGCGCTGAATGCGAATTGCAGAGTGAGCATATTGATCAGAATTAAAAGGGAAAGCAGCTACATGCATAACACTGCTGCTGCTTTATCATGTGTCATTGGGTGACCTTATCCAGTGTGTCCAACCACCAATGTCCAACGTAGGTTTGCGGCATGGCCACGCGAGCATGGCTCGATGACGCAACGCCATCTCAGGAGTTCAGACCATGAGATCTCAGGCGACAGGTTGAAGTGAAATCCCGAGGGATCCTACACACCCCGATAAGTGATGTATTTGCAACGACGTTTTGGGCGTACGACTCCATTATCGACTTCATGTGTACCACAGGAAAATCAACAGGAAGATCGTGGTCCCCATCCAGGTACGTATTCTGCAGTAACTTCAGCACACAGCCGCTCTCACACGTATCTATCTCTTGGAACAGTGCGTTCTGGTGTCGACAGGTAATGATTACGCCGGAGCGAAGACTCACTACCTTGTATCCCTTTGTGTTGTGGCTGTATCCCAGGGGCAGGCATATCTCTGCTCGCAATGACAACTTCGCCTTTCAAACGCATGAATCAGCAGAAATATGCACCTGCATCAAGCACCCCAGGTCCGGCGATATCCCAAATAACGCCTCATGCGGCGACTTGAGCTCCAACGCCTTCATCGGACACTTGTTCGTGGTCTCCATGCTGTACTGCATTGCCTCTCCTCACAAAAGGTTCGGCAAACAGATGGAGCGGAGCAGCACTCGAATCCGAGTCAGCACAGTCCGATTGTCTCTCTCCACGATTGATTTCTCCTGTGGTGTGTAGGCATTCGAGTAGGTCTGTTTGATGCCTTGTCCACGGCAGAACGTCTGTAATTCATTGCCCAGGAACTCACCACCTTGGTTTGCATGCAGGATATTCACTGGGCGGTCCTTGAACTGCCTCGCCAGCTGGCGCAGGGGCGTTGTAACATGCTCCGCGGCCTCGCTCTTCCGCGTAGGCAGGTATGCCGATTTGTAGCGAGTTGCCTCGTCCACAATCAATAGAAACATCGATTCCCTGCTCCCCGTTTCAGCTCCCACCAAGCAAATGTTCACAGAGAGTCTGCCAAGTGGCGTGTCTTGGCGCTTCTGCAGTCGCTTGTGTGATATCGCCGTCAGCTTCGATTCCATGCATGGCACGCATTTGTATGCCGCAATCGTGCCTTCATTGAGCTTAAAACCAAAGTCCATCTTCTTTTTTACTAAATCCATGAGGGCCTCACGACCAGCATGGCTCAGTCGGCTGTGAAACAGCTCCATCGTCGAATTCGGCTTCAGGTCATTGTTGATGCCCATGACGCCCTTGGTCACGCGCCGCAAAGGCAGGTAGAATATCCCATCGCCATCTCGAACTCCAGCTATAACATCTCCTTCGTCAGCCAAGCGGTGCGGAGTCCTTCGACGTCAACACGTGGAATTAAGCGATGGTAAGCAGGTACCCCTGTGACAGGATGTTGCACGGCGCGTTGGATGAGTACGCAACCTCATCGAGGAGTCGACCTTCAAACTGGTGCGTGTTTATTCTTGGCATGCAGCAGAACTGACCCGCGCACAGTTGTGAGCTCCACAACTCCATTAGCGGAGGCAAGTGGGAGATCGGGTCCGCTGTCGTCAAACGAGGCAAACAGGGGCAGTGCACTGAGCACCCCCATCCAACATCCATTCAACCTCGGAAGATGAAAGGGGATCACGAGAGGAGTCGCTGGTGCGTGCTATCATCACGCTGCGATCCGATGGACCCTGATGGTTGCGTGGGCATTCAGCAATGCGCACCTCCTCTACATCCTGTTGCGCGTTACGCATCTCTTCATCAGTTGGTGTGGGTGGAGTCACCGAGACAGCATCGACTCCATAGATGTCACGCATCGTCTCCTTGTGCCGCTTGGGATCGTAGGTGTTGTCCCACACTAGACGCGCCGCGGCTCCTCCACGTACGTGATCCACATCATGTAGCGGAAAGGAATGGGTGCCCAAGTACGCGTCACGACGGCATTTACACGCTTCCAGCGAAGGAAAAAACTTCTACTCCGTCGCGTAGGACACCGTTATAGATCGCGGGGTGCACCAATCAGGTAGTTGATTCATTCTTTCCGGTAGGTCCGTGTCATTAGCGACAGGTCCGATCGGCGAGAGGTCCCGGATTCGATCTCCGGCAAGGCCCCTGCTTCTTTATGCTTCTTTATGCTCTTCATGCTCTTTATGCTCTTTATGCTCTTCATGCTCTTCATGCTCATGCTCTTTACGCTCTTTATGCTCTTGTTGAGCCATTTGTCCCATTTGCGCCATTTGCTCGCTTGCGCACTCCGCTTCGGCACCGCTTCGGCACAGCGCACAC
>MBAC02006045.1:0-15051 GCA_001712635.2 Nothophytophthora sp. Chile5
CCGCGCTACGTTCCTCCAGACGCTTGGAGTTGGGTGGGTCCACGCGCATGGTGTAGTTGTACCGGCGGCGGAAGTCCTTCTTCTCCGTGAGTGATCGCAAAGCAAAGTAGTACTTGGCGTACACAGTCGCGGAGATATAGAGATCCCACTGGATGTGATGCAGGAACAGTCGCTCCAGCCGATTGATCGAGTGCAGCGAAAACTGCGGATAAATATTGCTGATCTCGACGTTCCACGAGCTCAGATCCTGCCACACTTTGGACGCCAGCAGCAGTCCACACAGCACGATGGGTCTCCAAGTGGCGGCCAGCAACGGCACGTCAGCCTGTTCCATGAGCCGCTCGATGTAGATGAGACACACGATGGTGCACTCGGCGCTGAGCTGCGCCTTGTTGAACAAGTTCTTGCAGAAGCGGAAGATCTCGTCCACACTGGGCACATGGCGCTTCGACGTGATCTTCTCCATGGCGTACGTGGTCAGTGGATGAACACGCGGCAGGCGCACGAACGTGTACTTGTACTGCGGCGTCACGAAGTGCTCCTCGCGGAACGTTTCTTCCACGGGCAGGTCCACCAATCGCGGGGACGAGATGCTCGGATTCGACGCACTGTTGCTATTGTTGTTGAGCTGCTCGGCATCATTCGAAGCGGCGTCATCGTCTTCGGCCTCATCGTCGAGTGTGAACGTATCTTCCGTGCGTAAAGGAGCTCGTGACTCGGTGTGACTATGCGGCCGACCCTCCTTGTCGTGATCAGCGCCTTCGCCGCTTGCTGTCAGAGCCGACACCGCCGCTGCAATGGCATTGGAGAAGCCGTTGCTGGCATTGCGTTGCTGTTCGCGGTGGCGCTTCTCGCAACGACGGATGTGCTGATACAACACGACGCTTACGCGACGTAAGAAGTCATCGTAGTTGGGCTGCGCAATGGAGCTCACGGACGTGGGCGGCGCCAGACTCGTGCTGCCCACCACGCGGTCGTCAGGCTTGCGATACCGCAGCGATCCCGTCTCCGTCAGTCGCGGCGTGAACACAGTGTGTGTCGGCTGGAAGGGCTGGAAGCGCACGCGCTTGGGCCCACCTCCCCCCACCGCCGAGGGCGGCGTCTCGTCCTCCACCGAACTGGGCAGCAGTGGAGATAGCGACACACTCAGAGCGGCCTCCGTCATGCGGCTGCCGATGCCGATGCCGTTCCTCACCACCATCCAGCGACGCCAACAGGTTCGCGTTGCTTCGGTCGAACAGGAAGTGGCTGGATCTTCTTCGCTCTTGTTGCGGTCCGAACTCCGGATCAGATCTCGCTCGCGGATCCGTCGACTCTCCCAGCCAGATGGGCTGGTGGTCTGGCGCGAACCTGGTAAAATGGATGTGAAGCGTAGCGCCGCATCTGTATTTGTCATCGCAGGTGTAACGAGCATGTTTGGGAGGAGAACGGCGGCAAGACCGAAGGTAGCGCAGCACCTTTGCCCTAAGGTGCGTGCATCCATCTGCTTTCAGAGGTTCAAATAGTTCGTATTCGTTTTGACGGGTGGAATCGCGGATTTGTTGCAGGTCACTTGATGCGCGCATCAATACGTTAACGTTGCTGTGATTCCAATTCATGCTGGAGGTTTTGGCCATCACAGCACGAAGCAAAGGACTTGCACAGCAAACAGGTGCAAGCTGCACCTGCTCGTCCGACAGGATTGGAACATGCAGCGCAGCTGTTGCGAAACATTTGCGCATTCGCCATCGCTGCCATCGTCCGAATCTGCCGGGCCGATAGAGTTCAGAGCGCTTTTCCCCTATCTTAACTTCCCCTATTTTGCACTAAACCGGTTCCATTTGCCGGTACCGGTATCCTGGGTCCCTTTAGAAATGCTTAGAAACGCGAGCTAGTTCTGTAATTTTCAGTTTCATCCCGTCCGTGACCACCCGAAAGCTCACCACTCCGTTCGCTTGGCCAACGCCACCCATCGCAGCAAGATGCTGGTCTCTTCGCCCGCCGCTCGCGTCTGCGTGCGCCGGCTGAGCCTGCAGCGCCCACCGTCGGCTCTGTCTTCGTCTGTGTATGGCTCTCCATGTCGTCCTAGTGGCGGCCTAGCCGTCGTGCGGTTGGTTGCCCAGCAGGAACGCGTTGCCCAGCAGGAACGCGTTGCCCTGCGGTTCTATTCCACGCCGGCCATGCTACAGCCCGCGACGGAGACCGCTGGTGCGACGCACAAGCCTATTCCTGCCAAGATCAAGCGCAAGCCGACCGCTCGCCAGAAGAACAAGTCGGCTGCTTCTGCTGTGGCCTCCAAGCTGGTCAACAGCGCCGAGAACTCTTCTCACAAGCGCGAGAAGGTCGGGAAGGGTGGAAAGGCGCCGCATCGGAAGCCTATGACCCAACAGCAGATCGAAGAGGAGATGCTGGCGAAGGCGGCCAAGGTCGAGCAGGTGGCTGCAGCTTCTGCTACGGCCAAGACGAACGAGTCGGAGCGTCCGAAGCTTCAGAATTCGACCAAGAGCGCCACGAACGACGCTCCCTCGACGGTTCCAACGGTCGTGGAGCCTAAGAAGCCTGTAGCGTTGAAGGACGCCCGCACGGCGAAGATCACCATGACGCTGCAGGAGATCTCAACGTTGCAGAATACGCTGCCAAGTGCGGATGCGATCGCCGAACTGGTGACGAAGCTGCGCCGCCAGTCCTTCGAGCAAGCGCACACGCTCTTTGATCTGTACCGCAATTACGGCAATCCGTTTTTGGATGAGAACTTCCTCACACCCGGTGTGCTGGCCTGCTGCGAGGCCAAGAAGCCAGCGGAAGGTCTGAACATCGTGCGTGACATGCTGAACCAAGGTCGTAAGGTGGACGAGGCCACGCTTCGCGCGTTGTTCGATGCTTGCGATGAGACCTCTGCGGCTGTGGAAGTTGTGCAGCTTTGGGACCTCATGGTACGCGCCGGGGTGACCCCGGACATGGACGACTACAACCGTTTCTTGGACATTTGCTACCGCCAAGAGTATCTGGACGGCGCTGTGAAGGTGTTGAAGCAGCTTCGTCTACTGCGTCAGGTGTCAGCACACACGTACATGCACTGGCTGCTACGTGCATCGATGGTCTGGCGCTCGGACGCGTTCTTCGATCTCTTGATGGAGATGCGCTTGTCTGGCGTCGAACCAGAGATCATGTCGCTCACATCGCTCGAGTCTGGACGCAAGGATCGTGCTCTGACAGTCATGGAAGGCGTGCGAGCCGTCGGGTTGGACCCGTGCTTCGCCATGTCCTCCGTGTTCTCGTCCATGCAATCGTCACTGTATCAGAACGGTCCGAGTTACATGGCGCTATCAAAGGAGGACATCAAAGAAGCCAAGGACAAGTTCGGCGACCTCAAACCAATCGCGTTGGACTGGCCGGTGAAACCCATCCCTCAACTATTGGAAACGCAGGCGGCAGGACTCATCCTACAGCAAGAGACTTTCCGTCGGCTCAAGCGGAAGCAGGTGAATCACATCGACGACCTGCTGCAGTTGCTGCCCATTACAGCCAACATGACCCTCAACTTGCGGAAGCAATTGCTGCGCATGTCTCTGCTGGTCAATACCCACCGCGTCCGTCGCGACACGAAGAAAATCTGTGAGGAGTACGACAGCGGCCGCAGTCTCATCGAGCTTTCGTCGGCGCATAACTACCCGCCCGTGTCGCTTATGCGCATCATCCTGCGTGCGAGAGGCATGAGCCAACTCAGTATCAAGGTACGACCCCCTCCGCCCTAGGAGGGTTGTTAGTATTGGATGGTGCACGATTTGCTAACATGTTGTCTTGTTTGCATGCAGAACGCACTGAAGTACCCAGCGGATAATCTGTCCAAGCGGGACCAGCACGAGCTGCGCAAGTCCATCGAGTACGACAGCATTCACAAGAGCGACCCCTTCATCGGCTCGCCCAAGTACAACGCCAACTCGCTGGAACGAGCCATCGAGCACTTCATCAAGGCCAAGGGCATCCGTCTCAAGTACGTCCTTATCCTCTCCCAGTCATGCGTATCATGTCTAGCTGTTGCTGATGGTTGCTGATGGTGAACTGCAGGACGCAAGAGGAGCTGTGTACTGAGCAGCTGGAGACGTATGGTCGACGTGTCATCTCGCCGGACATTCTGCTGTTGGACCCGGTGATCATCAACGGCACGCCCATCCGCTGGATCGACGCCAAGAACTACTACGGTGCCCACATCGTGAGCAAGCGGCTGATCTCGAATCAACTGGCCAACTACGTGAAGGAATGGGGTCCAGGAGCCATCGTGTTCGGGATGGGCTACAGCGACATGTTCACGGTGCCGGGCGTCATGTGTCTGGACACGACGCCGTTCCCCAAGACCCGCAAGCAGGCGGCCAAGGTCCGCATCAAGTCGTTCCTGCACTCTTGCGCCAACGTGTTCCGCTGGAAGAAGCACCTGGGGAGTGAGCTGACCCAGGAGTACCCGTTCACCAACGCCGAGTCCACGGCTGGCAAGCAGGGCAAGAAGAGTGACGACGACGACGTGGCCGAGGAGCCATCGACGATATCGACGGCGTCGGCATCGAAATCGGGTTAACTCGGACGGTTTGAAAACGGTTTTTGCAAGGTAACGTAGCGGTGTGAGGCGGTTATTTGATTTAGAAATAGAGATAGAAACGACTGGGTCTCATGTCTTTGTGCCGTTGGCAATTCTGCAATTCTGATGGTCTTTTTCGTTCCAACGCTTGCCCGCGCATGTTTATATTTCCAACACTTGTTGCTTTTCAAAAATACAAGGTCGCTTGCTATTGTAAATGTACCAGAACCCGAGAAACGTTTTATTCAAGCTGATGTGTTGTCTGCTTTTTACCGAAACCGCTATTTTGAGGGGCGTCCCAACGTGCGGCTTGCAGCATTCAGTGAAGAAAAGCAGCTCCAGGTCCAAAGCTCCAACTCCGTCCGTCCCTCAAGATGCTCGCTCGTCAGTCCGCCCGCCTCGCCCAGCGTCGCGCCTACTCCAGCCTGGTGAACAAGGAGAGCCACGTGGCTGCCGACCAGAAGCTGTTCACCACGGTGAAGCGCCCGACCTACATCAAGCGCGACTCGGACGGCACGATTTACACGGCCCTGCTGGTCGGCCTGGGCGTGGGCATGGTGCAGCTCGTCCGCGGCGAGGTGTGCATGGCCACGGGCTGGAGCAAGAAGGAGTAAGGCATTGCAGTCGGTCAATACACCCCTCGACGTGGCGCTGCGCGAGTGTGAGCGCGAGGCCTTTGCTGCTGTGATCCGTTTGCGTCGGCGTCGTTTCCTGTGCTTGCTGCTCGCGTCTCGACGGCTTGAGGCTTCGCTTCGACAGGTTGGAGGCGATTCGGTGGACGGAAGGGTCTGCGGCGCCGACGCTTCGAAGGAGTCTGTCGTGGCGTGTCTTCCATCTCTATTAACTCGAATTTCAAGTACAAACACAATGTGAACGAAACGAGCGTGTTGGTTCATTGAGACGCCCTCTCTTTGCCTTCTGTAGGATATGGAGGTGCTGGGGAAGGTGGTTCCATGCGAACTTGGACTACTAGTGTGTTAGCTGCCTGCTCCTCGAGGATAAAGAGTCGGAGAGCCGCTGTCATGTCGATGCTGTATGCGTTCCTCATCTTCATCTCCCCCCTCCAGTTTACCACCACACAGCCTCTTCTTCCTCTACAAGAGCATACGCTCGCCAGCATCTCTCTTTAAAAGAGCATCAATCACTCAACTCTCTCTATAGTAGCATGTCGTCGACCGCTCCTCTCTTTAGAAGAACGCACGACCATCACTCTCGCCACGCGCATCGAAGCCAAGCATCCAATCCAGAAGCCCGCATTCCGCAATCTGAGCTCCGCCATGGCGTCTGCTTCTTCATCTTCTGTCGCCGCTGATGGCGCGGACCGCGTGAGTTACGTGGAGGCGCATCGACGCTTCATGGCGCTGGAGAACCCGAGTACGGCGGTGGCGGATTCGAACTCCAAGGCCTTCCAGGACGAGCTCACGCGCGCGTTAACTTACCTGAAACGCTGCGTCTCTCAACGCCAATTGGACGGCGTGCTATCCTCCAACGAGCGCTTCTTCGAGCTGCAGAACACGCAGCTGTACGCCTTCTGTCTGGAGTACTATCTGGGTATGCTAACGCCCAAGCAGAACTTCTTCCAGCAGGCAGCGGGGCCTCCGAAGCAGCAGCAACAGGAGAAGCCGCGCAATGGCGGAGACTCCTCCCGCTCCGGGCCTACGGACCACACGCGCAACGTGGTATACCGCATCAAGTTCCTGCGGGATGCCGACGTGTTCCTCACGGAGTTCCTGGACCGTGCGGAGAACACGGGGATCCTGACGGAGAAGAAGCGGCGTGAGCAGTACGAGCGACTGGAGAGCAAGCAGTTTACGCTATCCCGCGACGAGAAGATCCAGCGCTTCCAGATGCAGCGCGAGATGGAGAAGAAGCTGGTGGAAGTGCAGAAGCGTCGTGAGGAGAGAGGTGACAAGCAATCCGGCGGCCAGAAGGAGGACGACGAGTTCGACGATGAGGACGACATGGACGACTTAGAGCGCGAACAGCTGATGACGTTCATCCAACTGGCCGTCATCAAGTGCGTGGAAGAGCAGTCGTCGATCAACCAGGTGGGATTATTGGTGCACTGTTGGCGGTCTTGATGGGGACACGACGGGGTCCTGACTGTTGGTTGCCTGATGTGAAGGAACGGGATATGCTGGAGACGATGCTGAAGATGAACACGGCGTCAGCGAGGCAGGATCTCTTCTCCGAGGCGCATCGACCGCCGCCACCTCCACAGGGCCAAGGGATTGTACGTTTACATGCGGTTGCTGACCCCTATCGTACGTGTTGTACTGATGCGTTTGGCTTCTGGGTCATTCATTATGTTGTGGCGTGTTGTAGGAGGTGACGCGTATCAATCCGCAGATGGAGATGCGTCGCGAGACCGTGCGGTCGGGAGTGTTCCAGCCCGGCCACCGCCTGCCAACCATGAGCTTAGAGGAGTACGCGGATCGCGAGGTCGCGGATGCAATGGAGAGACAGAAGCGCGAGCAGGAAGCGCCGCAGGGCCCGCGTCGGTACGAGCAGCTCGTGGAAGACGGCGACGAAGACGACCAGGCATTAGCCGAGGAAGCGACGTACAAGGACCGCGCCTGGGACGACTGGAAGGATGCCAACGAAAAGGGCATTGGCAATAAGGGAGGCTCGCAGTTCTAAGCTTGTCGTGTCGTGGTAGGCCGCTCGGATATCCGATAATCACCGTGGAATCACCGAACCGACGCGGCTTTTCGCCTTGAGATGCTGGGAGTTGCGGAGGATCAAGCACATTATTGCACTGACATGTCGACAGGTGGAGAGGATGTTGTCGAGGCCACAGCAGAAACCACGGAGGATACAGTTGCTGAGGGCGACGAAGAAGCTCAAGCGGCGGATGATCTGCTGGAGGGATTCTACTCGTTCACCTATGAGAAGGCTGTTCTAGTGGGCCCGACAGGAACAAGTCCGACGAAAGCGAAAGCTGCAAGCAAAGGCAAGAGCGGCAATGGCTCTCCAACGCGCGAAGCGATCGGCTTGCAGAAGAAGTCAGCAGCTACGGGACCATCCGTTGCAAGTCTTCCAGCTTCGACGGGAGCTCTCACGAGAGAGATCATGGACGCTTTGCTACCGCCGAAGTACGTTCCTCAGCTCTCTCGTCTCCCTGTTGCCCCCATCTCACAGCTCATTATTGCACTAGAACCTGGCAAGATGCTCAGGGCAAATGGCAGCGTATGGTGAGTATGCTTCCGGCAACGCGGACTGATGCCCAGCAGCTCCAGGAAACCTTCGACCAGCTTCTGGAGCAGCATCAGGCACGCGCTCAAGCGATTTGCCCTGTCCGCGAGAAGTTCTTCCTGCAAGTCTATGGTGCGTTCTTCCGTCAAGAGCTTGTGTCTCAGCTTGATGCCTTCTCACGCTCTTGCGTTGTTTTCGATTGGCAGAGGAGTTGATTCGAGAAGTGGCGTGTGAGTGTCCTGAGCGGGGCTTGCTGCTCTTGCGCATGCGAGACGAACTGCGGCTGACGATCGAAGCGTATCAGACGCTCTACCACAACAGCATTGCCTATGGAAGACAGAAGGCCGTGCAAGCCGAAGGCGGCGTCGGCGAGCTCGAAGGGGAGATACATCGACTCGAGGCGGAGCGTGAGCAGCTCATTGCAACAAAGCGGGAGCTCACGCACAAAGTCCGGGTACGACAAGGTCCTATTGCCTGGGGAGCGCAGTCCTCGATGCTGACCACTCTGTCTTGGCTGTTGTATGGCCCGTGCAGTTTCTGGAAGAGCAAAGGAGCGAAGAAGAGAAGAAACGAGAGCTTCGACACGCACACACGGTGCAATATCTGCAGACCCAACGACAGGAGCTGGAGGTTTTCCATCGGGAAATGACACAAGACCCGACCTGGAAGTAAGATTCATACACCTTCTCTATTGCTTCTATCATAGATGCCACCTCAGTATCCAGTCCGAACGACCGAGCACTCGTCTCCGTCCTATAGCAAGCGCTTGCGTAGCTGCTCGAGGAAGACGAAGGTGAGCAGCGTCTGCGGACCGAGACGCATGTACGCGGGCAACCAGCCCTTGTAGAGGCCCCGCAACCCCTCGTGCTTGACCACCTTGAGGAAGCAGTCCGTGGCGCTCGAGTACTCATTGTGATGCATGTTCATGAGTCGCGTCTTCACCACATCCGCCGGCGCACAAGCCGTCGTGGCCACCAGTCCAGCCACCATACTGGCCACCACATGGGTCTGCAGATTGTCGTGCATAGGCACCACCGTGTTCTCCAAGATCGTGGACTTGGCCAAGTCGTAAGCAGCGATCTGCCCGGTCGTCAGCAGCATGGCGCGGATCATATTGGGGCGAACACCACGCAGCAGAGCCGCCACGCCTTCCTCGTTCTTGACGCGGATGAGACCATCCACCGCGTGCTTGTAATTGCGTCGCTTCTCCACAGGCAGACGGCTGTCCGCTTGCATGCGGATGTTGACGATATCTGCTGGATTGCCGAAGGCGCCGCCGATCACACCGCCAGTCATACCGAGTAGTACATTATGCGCCGTCGAGATAGGCTGGCCATCATTGCGTCGCACCGCGTCATCCTTCAGGAAATGGTACACGGCGAAGCGCATCGTGGAGTACGTGCCTTCGCGCATGGCGCCGCCGGAGATGCCTTGATACAGGCCGCGCAGTCCCTGCTGCTTCAGGATGCGACGCACAGCTGTGAGCAGTCCGAGATTCTCCTTCCTGGACGTCTGCAAGTGGATTTTCAACAGGTCGAACGGGTGCGTGAAGAACACGGCGCCGACGGCAGACACGCCGCCGAAGCAGTAGCTGGCGAGCGGCGGCCGCGGCTTCGCACTGCTCCCGCTGCTGCGGTTGGCCGTCGGCTCTTGAGGCGACGGCGCCACGAGCATGGAGCGCGGCAAGGCCAGCATGATCAGCGGCGGGTGGCAGTTGCTGGGTCAGTTCGTGACTGACGTTTCCTGCTTGCGCAAAATGCGCTGGTGGCGGAGATGGTGGGTGTGGTTACGAGGAGCTACGCTCGCTGCTGATTGGCGGAAAGAGGGGAAGAACGCATGCGGATTGGCTGAAAAGAACACCACATCGACGTATGAAAGGGCGTGAAGCTTGGGCATCATCCGGATCCGGACGAGAATTATCCGGATGCTATCCATTTCGATGATCGAGTTCAGATAGTCGAGGACACCACCACAGGAAAGATCTTGCAGTCTCTCGACTACCGTATCGTACATGGATCCATGACCATTTTCTTATGGTCAATGCACCATAAAGATTGATGCTTACTTCCTCGTCAGTCTCATTAACTAAAACGCGGCGGCGTCCTTGTCCTCTTCAAGGAACGGCTGGTCGATGTAGCCCGCTTCGCCTGGCTGGTAGAACGTGGCCGGGTCGTACGGGTTCAACTTCGCATCCAGCTCCAGACGCTTGGGCAGGTCCGGGTTGGAAATGAAGTAGCGGCCCATGGCCACGGCGTCGGCGTGGCCCTCCTCGACCACGTCAATAGCAGAAGCGCGGTCGTAACCCGACGCAGTGATGAGCACGCCCTTGTACAATTCGCGGAAGGTGCGGGTCATGGCGCCGTCCGTCGGGGCGCTCGGGTTCTCGTGGAGCGCAAAGGCACGCGGCTCGATCAGATGCGCATACGCCAAGTTGTAGTCGTTCAGCTTGGTCAGCACATGGCCGTACGTGCCGATCGGGTCGGACTCGAACTGTCCGAAGCTCTTGCCGTACGGCGACAGGCGGATGCCGACTCGGCTCGAGTCCACCACCTCCAAAATGGCGTCCAGTGCTTCGAACAGGAAACGCGATCGGTTCTCCACCGAGCCACCGTAGCGGTCCGTACGGTCGTTGATGCCGTCCTGAAGGAATTGCTCGAGCAAGTAGCCGTTGGCGCAGTGGAACTCGACGCCATCGAAGCCCGCAGTGATCGCGTTCTGGGCGGCAGTCTTGTAATCCTTCACGATGAGAGGGATCTCCTCGGTTTCGAGCGCACGCGGGGCCACGTGCGACTTGCGGCCTTCACGAGTCGGCACCCAACCGGTAGAAACGTCCATAACGGCACTGGAAGACACGGGCAATTGGTCATTGGGCTGGTTCAACGGGTGGCTCACACGGCCCGTGTGCCACAACTGCAAGAAGATCTTGCCGTTCTTGGCGTGGACCGCGTTGGTCACGTTCTTCCAGCTCTCGATCTGCTGCGAAGTGAAGATACCCGGGGTACCCAGGTATCCACGGGCCGTCGCGCTAATGTTTGTGGCTTCAGCGATGATCAGGCCGCTCTCCGAGGCGCGTTGGGCATAGTAAGTGGCCGTCATCTCGGGCTGGACGCCGGCTTCGCCAGCCTTGAGGCGGGTCAGAGGCGCCATGACGACGCGGTGCTGCAGCGTCAACGGGTTGAGCTTGCCGCCCAGCGTCAGGGGAGTGAAGAGCTTCGCGGTCTTGGAGGCCATGGTGGGAGATTGGGTGCTTGGGGGATCGAGAGAGAATTGCGATGTGAGGGAAGTAGTTGAGACCGACAGAGAACCGTCGGGTTGCGTGGAGACAGCGGTACACGCACTGGTTACGCTGCAACGGGTTTACGCCAGCGGAAAGTGTTGATAAGCAGCCGATAGGAGTGGGGTCGCTTCTCTGACCAGCCAGAGTAGGTGGTACGGCGTTTACTCTAACGAAAGTGTTGACAGCGGACCATCACTTGCTGCAGGTTTACTGTGATTTGCTTCAGGTTTACTCTATCGCTGCTGTTGACGATGACGATGCCGGTTACTCTGTGCCCACCTTCAAGAATTGATATCGCAAATAACGCCAGACGAACACTATTTTCAAAATAGGGGAAATGACAGGATCTCCCCTATTTTGTGCTGGACTCGTGTTGAAGTGCGTCTGATGGAAGAGACGCCTCCAGCTCTGTCTCTCCATCATGCTACGAGAATAACTGACTGTCTGATCCGCTGAAGACCGCAATATGCCATATATAGAGATGCAAAGCTCGCTGTGAATGCAACTGCCGGGTTTCATCGTGGTGTCCCGTAAACCGTCAGACAGGGTTTCTACGGGACCCCTGGCACTGCACCCGCCGGCCTCGCTGAGGATGACCTGGGGATGGGGCCACCGTGGTCCACCTGATTCGACGGGAAAGGGAACGCTGGACCGCTCCGAGGAATGGGGACGTTCCCTCGGAGAATCTGGGGTTTCATGTCGACGTCGACACGCGCCGGCCCTGCGGAGAACAAGGCCGCCGGGAGTTCAAGGTTTGCATTTTAGTTCAGTCGTGGTTTTACCTCAAAGCTAAAGGATCGAGTTTGGGATTCTTAAGTATATTGGTTTAAGTCTTCACTGCGCTTTCGGCCGAGCGCTACCTTCGCCAAGCCGGGATACCCTAAGGTCCTGGAGTACTCGCGACAAGTGGTGGAGAAGCAGGGTATCTCCGCTTTGAAGATAGTGCAGAGGTCCAAGCGCTAGCGTGTGAGGGCGAGGGGGTTCGTTGGTGACGTCCGTGGCGACTTCGGAACGGTCATCGACAGCGGGAACGGCGACGCGGAGGAGCGTCTTGGCCGTCCGTCGCGAGGTGCGACGTTGGAGGAACGCTAGAACCGTCCGCGGCGACTGCGGAACGGTGTCTGGTTACGGGAACGGCGGCGCGGAGGAGCGTCTTGGCCGTCCGTCGCGAGGAGCGACGTTAGGGGAACGCAGGGAACGTCCGCGGCGACTGCGGAACGGTTTCTGCTTGCGGGAACGGCGACGCGGAGGAGCGTCTTGGCCGTCCGTCGCGAGGCGCGACGCGTGAGAGGTTAAGGTCGTCGGAGGAGACGACTGTGGATCGGTCGGTGTGACCGTGTGAAGAGGCCGCGCGGAGGAGCGTTTGGGCCGGACGTCACGAGGTGCGACGCGAGAGAGGTAGAAGTCGTCGGCGGGGACGACAGCGGAACGGTCTCGGTGACCGTGTCAAGAGGCCGCTCGGGTTCAAGAGTCAAGGCCGACCGTCGCTGAGAGCGACTGGGAACGTGCTCAGGTCGTCGCGTTATACGACCGCGGAGAGGTTCGCGCGAGGTGCGCTTGGAACCGAGGCCGCAGAGCGTTCCAAGTAACTCTTCAGCGTCGTCGGAGACGTCTGGAGCCAGAAAGAGAGAGAGAGCGAGAGAGAGTGCAGGGAGAATGGCTGCATTGGGCGCCTTTTGGACAGCACCAATGGAGAATTTGAGTGCTACGAGTGGAGATGGCCTCGAGCGGAGCGTCGGCGATGAGGAACGCGAACGACCGTTCTACGGGAACGTTCCTGGAGGAGGATGGTCCAATTTCGACGACCGGGACGCCGGGGCTTTCTTCACAGTGTATGGCGACGGACCCGCTGTTGGCGGAGTTCCAAGCGGAACGGTGCCGGGAACGGTACCGAGAGCGGTTCTGGGAACGGTACCGAGAGCGGTTCCGGGAACGGTTGACGGAACGGTCGCCAGGATTACGCCTGGAACGCTGGCATGGCCAATGCCAGGAACGCTGGCTGGAACTGTGACCCCGGTCTTGTCAAGCGTTCCCTTAGGCTCTGCGACCCCGGTTGGGGGGACGCCTTGGTACCCCGGGGGGTGGCGGGCGGCGTACTCGACCCCACCTGTGCCAGTCGGAGGTGCCCGGAACGCTGGCTATGCTCTGCCGGCGAGCGTTAGCGGAACGCAACGTCCGACGGGATTCTACGGCTACGCTGGGCAGTCATCCAGCTACTTGCGATGGAAGTGGATGAAGAGAATGATGCCTTCGCCGCCCCCTGCTCCGCAGCCTGTGAACTACATGGCACCCTACACGATCACGCCTGGTGGCTCCCACGCTACGGGCACGGTTGATGGCTATGGGACGCCTATGATCGGATCGCAGAACGTGCCCTACGGTGCCCAGCAAGTGACAGCTGGAACGCCTGTCGACTACAGCGTCCCAGTGGATGGGCCGGGAACGGTTGAGATTTCCAGTGGTCTGGTGACTCCTGTCGGAATGGTGCCGACATACGCGGGAGTTCCTCCTCAGTGGAGAGAGCCGACGTCGGTGAACTATGAGACTCAGTTCGCGCCGGTTGATCAAGCGGCAGTGAATTACGGTGTCATTCCCGCCCCTGGCGGTACGGTACCCATGACCTTCGTGGCTGTTCAATTTCCGGGAGGGAACGCTCCAGGCGTATACGTTCCAAGCATGTGCGTTCCAGGTGGAGACGTTCCAGGCGGATACGTTCCAGGCGCGTGCGTTCCAGGTGGATACGTTCCTGGTGGAGACGCTCCAGGTTTGTGCGTTCCAGGTGGCAACGTTCCAGATGGGACCGTGCCCGGATACGTCGGAGGCGTTTTTACACCTGGAGGAACGGTGGCTGGATACTATGCAACTCAGCCTGTGCGGGTAAACATGACAAACGGTTTCGGGAGCGCTGAAAACTACGGGAACGCTCAGAATTACGGGAACGCTGGAAACTCCGGGAACGCTGAGAACTACGGAAACGCTCAGAATTACGGGAACGCTGAGAACTACGGGAACGCTCAGAATTACGGGAACGCTGAGAACTACGGGAACGCCGTGAATTACGGGAACGCTGGAAACTACGGGAACGCTGAGAGCGACGGGAACGCTGAGATCTACGAGAACGCTGAGAACGCGGGGGACGCTGAGAACTACGGGAACGCTGAGATCTACGGGAACGGAAGGCGTGCTGGTCGAGCGTTCTCGGAGATGCGGAACGCCGTCGCGGGAACGGTGGAATACGAGATTGAGATCGTGGTGATTTCGGGCACGGAGGAACGGGGAAGTGGGAACGCCGACGGGGAGTCCGATAAGACCTCGGAGCGGTTCTGGAAGGAGGAGACAGTGAAAGAGCTGAGCGAGCCACATGACATCCCTCGTGAGACGCAGGAACGGACGCCAAAGGAACGGTACGCGATTGATGCGAACGCTCCAAGCGTTCCCCGGAACGGTACTGCGTTCCCCCATGCTGAAGAAACGGTGGCCGAGGATGTGGAACCGTTACGCGACAAGGTCCCAAAGCTGAATTTGGAACAAACAAAAACCTGGGTGCTCAGTACTCTTAGTGGAACGATCCGCCGCATGACCAAAGTGGACGGTGTGGCGAGCCGGACTTCGCAGACGCAAGGACTCGTGGAACGCCGCGACGGAACGCTCCTGGGGATGATGCGCAGGTTCGTGAATGAAGGGCAGACAGCGTGGGGTGCGTCCTCGTGGCATCGACCTTACCGTGGTCTCGGTAAGGTCGGGGAGCACGATATCCGCCTCGAGATCTCGTCATGTCAGAACCGAGTCGTGCATGTGAATCGACTGGAGGCGTTCTCGCGGAACGGTGTCGGAGGCGTCCCAGGCGTGCTGGAGGCGTTCTCGCGGAACGGTGTCGGAGGCGTTCCAGGCGTGCTGGAGACGCTCTCGCGGAACGGTGTCGGAGGCGTTCCAGGCGTGGTGGAGGCGTTCTCGCGGAACGGTGTCGGAGGCGTTCCAGGCGTGCTGGAGACGCTCTCGCGGAACGGTGTCGGAGGCGTTCCAGGCG
>MBAC02006048.1:0-28899 GCA_001712635.2 Nothophytophthora sp. Chile5
ACCATTACGCTGCGATCAAAGACGCCACCACGGCGCTGCTTCAAGCAGTGTGGGCCAAGTACTCGGCGAAGATCGAGGCTGCCTACACAAAACTGTGCCAGTCTGCTCACCCGGGTCCCCACTCCGAACAGTTCCAGGAGCGTGCGTTGAAGCGCCACTTGCTGCTACTCATTGTGGCTGGCGGCAAGTCTCCAGTCCTCAGCACTATCTCGGCAGTGGTGCCATCTACATCGCCGTCCAAACTGGCTCTGGACCTGCTACAAAAGTCTACTTTCGCCACTGACAAGGCTACAGGTTTCCGCCTGGTTCTTGAGGACGAAAGCTTCCCCGAGCGCGCGAAGGTGCAGGAAGCGATTTTCGAGGAATGGCGCCAGACGCCCGACATGTTGACCAAGTACATCGGCATCGTGAGCAGTCTGAACTCGAGCGACGTGGGTGAGCAGATCCTGAAGCTGCTGGCGCACCCAAGCTTCAACCCGGCGCAGTCCAGCCATGGACGCACGGTGTCGCGCTGTCTCTCACAGATCCGTGACTTCTCTCTGGCCACCGATGAAGGTTTGGATGTGATGGTCAAGGTGTTCCTGAAGATCGGCAAGGTGAACCAGATGGCGGCGTATCCGGTGCTGCAATCGTTCGACCACCTGGACCGTTTCGATGAAGCCACGAAGGCCAAGATGCTGGCGGCACTGCAACGGATGCAAGACTCCATCGACAAGAAGAAGGAGGAGTCGCTCTACAACCAGCTCAACATCATCCTCAAGAAGGTGTAAGTGTAAGCCGCCTCGACTTTTGCTTCAGCCAAACTGACTCGTTGCAAAACCCCGCGCGATGTGTTTCAAAGGTCAATAGGAAAACCGGACAAGCTGCTTGCTGTTTATATCTGGTGGGTTTTTACATATTTGCTCGAGTGTCTCTGATCCTGTTTCGTATTCTCGATAGGTGAGTTGTGACTCCCCCCCCCCTCCACAACGCGTCTAGAGGGAGGTGTGGTGGAGCTCGGCAAGGAAGGGCTCGACCACCTCGTAGATCGCGCCACTGCGCACTAGGCCCAACACTGCGTCCATGTCGGGCTTCATGACGCGGTCCTTGTCCAACTTTGGCACATGAGAGCGCACCAGCGCGTGCACAGCTTCGAGAGCCTCCGTCGTGCGCAGCGGACGCAGCAAATCCAGCGCTTGGCAGGCCGCCAAGAGCTCAATGGCCACCACAGTCTCCACATGCTCGACAACTGTGAGCGCCTTGCGTGCAGCGAAGCCGCCCATGGACACGTGGTCCTCCTTGGCGCCGCTGGTGGAGATGGAGTCCACCGAGGACGGGTGCGTCAGTACCTTGTTCTCCGAGACCAGCGCCGCGGCCGTGCAATGCGCGATCATAAAACCCGAGTTGAGTCCGCCCTCGGGGACGAGGAAGGCCGGCAAGTTGCTCAGTGTCGGGTTCACAAGCCGCTCAATGCGACGCTCGCTCACGCTGGCAATCTCGTGGATCCCGATGGCCAAGTAGTCCAGCACTTTGGCTGGGTACTCGCCGTGGAAGTTGCCACCGGAGATCACAAAGCCGCCTCCTCCCCGGTAAAAGGTGTCCGAAGTGCGCTTCATGCCCGCGGCAGGGTGCTCAATGGGTTTCTGCTTCTGCTCCACCAGCGTCTTGAGGCGCTCGATCTCTTGCTTAGCGTCCGCGAGACTCGTGATGTCCTTCGAGGCAGTTGGCATCTCGACAGGCTTCACCTCAACCTCGTCGTTTTGGTTGGATGGAGCCAGATCCGTCGTGACCTCAGCGCTGCCCGTGAACACCATGGGGTTGTCTGTGGCGCTGTTCATCTCGACGTCCAGCACGCCGCGCACGAACTGGATGGTGTCGTGTACGATGCCGTGAACCTGCGGCGCGCAGCGTAAAGTGTAGGCGTCCTGCACTTTCCCTTCGTAGTTGTGACTCCGGAACAGCTCGGACGGCGCATCAGCCCTCAGTAGTGTGCGGATACGCGCTGCCACAAGCTGCTGGCCCGTATGCGGCCGTGCGGCGTGGATACGCGGGTGGAAAGCGTTCACCGTGCCGCAGAGCACCTCCAACGTGAGCGCCACAGCCACGTCGGCACAACGCGCGACGTTCTCAGCCCGCACGACGGCCTCAGCACCCACGGACGTGATGAGTTGCGTGCCGTTGATCATGGCCAAACCTTCCTTGGCGCCGAGTTGGACGGGCTTGAGTCCATTCTTGGCGAGCACCTTGGCTGCCTCGCCCACCACGAAGTCGTCGCCAACCTTATCCCACATGGGGCCTTCGCCCATCATGCCCAGCGCCAGGTGAGACAGCGGCGCCAGGTCGCCGGAGGCGCCCACGGTGCCCTTGCAGGGCACCACGGACAGGCAGTCGGCGTTGAAGGCGTCCACCAACTGCTCCAGCGTGTGCACGCGGATGCCCGAGTGGCCCTTGGCCAGCACGTTGATGCGCAACGCGAGCAGCATACGAGTCTGCGCCGGCGACAGTGGCTCGCCTGTGCCCGACGAGTGCGAGCGGATGAGGTTCTCCTGCAGCTCCGAGAGCTTCTCGGGGCTGATGATCACGTTCGAGAAGAGTCCGAAGCCCGTGTTGATGCCGTAGGCCACGCGCGTCTTGTCCTTGAGGATGTTGTCCACGACGTCACGCCCCCGAGCCACGCGCTGCCAGGCCTCGGAGCTCAGCACGATCTTATGAGCGCCCTTGGACAGCGTCACCAGGTCCTCGGCGCACAGCGACTCGCCGTCCAGCACCAGCTCATGCTGCTTCGAAGTGAGGTCCCCAAGCGCCATGAATGCGGTGCGAAGAGGTGGTGGGCGGTGGGCGTGATTGGCTTGCTCGCTCCCGATCAAATTGGGAAATGAACTGACCGGATGCCGCGACAAGCGGCGGTTGGATTGCTCAGCTCTTGTCGCTGCTGGCACTGGTGCTTGCCGCTGTTGCTCCTCGGTGATGGGCAGACGATCCGATTGGTGACGTCGGGGCGTGACGACGCTTCAAACCCTCCGAAACGCGATATTTCAAGCCATGACGTCGCTTCACTCCGTCCTGTCGTTCACACCGTTTAACAGTAAATAGTAGGCGGCGTGGTGAGGGCGATGTTGAAGGCGGTTTCATGTACTAAGTTAGGTGAGTGATTGGTCGCGTTTGGCATTTCGCCTTCAACGTGCAATCCTGTGTGATGGGTTCACGTTGCTGTGATTGGATGCCCCGGAAACCTGCAAAAGCCAATACACCTCGTGACCAGGATTTGGTGGCATTCTCGCAAAAAACCTTGGCGCAGGTCTTGTATTCAGGGTATTTCAAAAGTGGAGTCTACTACAATCCTAAAAGGTTTTATTTAATACTCTATCAATCCAGCTCCGAGTTCGAAAGTTGTGTCACACACTAAACAAGGACATTTCCTCCTCGACCTCGTTTCACACCAGCCGCTCAAAAGCAAAGCAACCACAGCAAGAAGAAAGCAAGTGGTGATAGAGCGTGAAGCGCTTGGCTCGAACGCTCGCGACGTGGGCTAGCTGCCTCCCGCCGCTCGTTCGCTCAAATATTCGCAAGGGACAAGCTCGTCCTTCTGTCTATCGTGACGGAGAGACTGAAGGCGTTGTGGAAAGTGGGGGAACAGTTAATAAGTTCAAACGGTAGGGGGAGACCGGACGATTCCCCGTCACGTGAAAGGGAGCAGACACAGCAAGACGCGAAGGCAGCGCTGCGGAGCTAATAACACCAGACACTACCATGGTCGGTAGACACATTTCCATACTAAAATCTCAGTTGCAGTTTATAGGGGACTGCTGTCGTCGGAGTCTAGTGGGGTGTATTTGTTGGTAGATTTGGCGGGCAGACGATGGTAGAGGGGAGATGGATTCGTTTGGACTGATTAATGCTCTGTGTGTGTGTGCTTGATATGTGCTTGGGATTTACAACAGGCGAGGATCCAGCACACGCCGCGGTTTCCGTTGGGAACGCGGATTTCCAAGTATTTTAACGGCTACACGGAGCCGTTCGAGGGGACTGTGGATAACCACTCGAGCGCCACGGGTTTCTACCACATCTCATACGATGACGGTGATAGCGAGGAGATGACGGAGGGCGACGTCGAGACCCACTTTCTCAACAAACCCAAGTCTGTGTCGCCCAGATCCGTGCCTATTGCTGCTGTGCGTACCAGCAGCATCAACTCCCCGTCGGCTGTGGCGTCTTCCCCCGTTGTTTCAAGCGGCAACGGTGGTACCAAAGTGCTGAGTTTGAATGCGAATGCGCCGGGGCTCTCACGCAGCAACAGCTTTAATAGCTCCGACAACCAGGGGCAATACGAAGGCAGCAAGTCGCTACGCGTTTTCATTCCTGCACACAAGTACGAGGAAGAAGAGGAAGAGGAGGAAGAGGAGGAAGAAGAGGAGGAGGAGGAGGAGGAGGAAGAGGAGGAAGAGGAGGAAGAGGTGGAAGAAGAAGAGGAGGACATGACAGCGGGGGAAGAGGAGGAACCCCATGCCGCCGGGGAGGTGGGCGCTCAGGAGATCAACCGGCTGATCGGCAAGTCCGTGTCGAAAACAGTCACAATGGTAGGTGGCGTCGAGACCGTACAGGGCGCGGTGTTGAGCTACTTCCCTGCCACTCGGATGTTTCGCGTGATGTATTTCGACGGCGAATGCACTGATCTCACGTATCACCAAGTGATCAAGAGCATCCCGTTGTATTCGCCACCGGTTGTGGGCGTTGGAAATAAGAAGCGCAAGGCTGTGGAGAACGAGGCGCACGGTGGAGAGAACGGCGGCGCGTCGTTTGCTCCGTCGGCGTCGCCGAAAAGACCTAAGATCTTGGAGTTGAACGACACGACGACGACGACCAAGGTCACGGGGCGTACCAAGCAGACTAGCAAGGCTAGGTCGCCATCGTCTGGAAGTCGATCACCCGCCACACCTGTCGTCCACCAGTCAGAAATGGCAGCCATTGATAATGTGGAGCTCGACATGCTTCGCAAAGTGCTCTACATGGCTGTGAGCACCTCCTCTGTCAGCTACAAGGGGAAGAACCAGCAACTGAAGGTGCTCTCCGCGAAAGAACTGACGGTGAGTGAACCATTTCGTGCGCTGTGGTTGCACGACTAGCCGATTGATCTATTCGTGTTGATGTTGGGTCGTGTGTGTTGTTGACGTGGTGGGGAATTGATGGTGGATTTTGTTCACAGGGTGAGCAGGCGCTGGAGCTGTTTGTGCGGAAGGATGGACTGGTCTCCTTGGTGGAGCTCCTCTCAACTTGGGAGCACCACAAAGAAACAGAGGCGGGGGTGTTGCTGATTCTAAAGGTAAGCAACTATTTATTGCAGCTTTGGTTTCATCCGGCGGTAAGACCTGGAGCTGCTGTCGCAAACGAATTCAGCTCAGTCCTTTTTTCTCTTTGTTCACTCTGTGCAGGCTCTTGCTGTGTTGCCTGGCGTGACATCCGAGCTCATTCGCCTCAGCAATATCGGCAAAAAAGTGCGGAACATTGAGAGAAAGGGCTCGTTTACTGACAAGATCATAGCGGAACTCGCTGGTTGGGTAATCGCCAAGATGAAGGCAGATGTCAACGCGGAAAAGCAAGCCAGGGCGAATGCTGCCAGTACCAGCGGCGAGTCGAAGAGCAATGGAAAGGGGAAACTGCATGGGGAAACGGCAAATGACTCAACGCACCAGAGCCAGCCGAGCGCACAAAATGCTATCGACCAGCACAATGATGCCAGCAAGCAGGATAAAGACAGCAACTCACGGATGGAAGCAGCTCATTCCAGTAACGGGAAAGCTCCAGCTACTGCAAGTGCCACTGGCTCGGTCTCGAAGAGGTCCAACTCGGTTGGACACTTGCGCAACCTGATGGGTATGATATGGTTTGTTTGCCTGTGCTGATGATCAGCCTCGCTGCTAACAGAGTGTTGCCTCTTTGTGGTGAAACCGTGCAGGCTCACGAAATGGCCGAGATACAACGAGTGCTCGCCAAGGCAGGGACATTTTCGGTAATAGCTTGGGCTCCCAGAAGAAACACAAGCTGGGGACGGCACACAATTGGCGAGCCCGACGATCGACTGTGGTGCTTGATCAAGTTAACAAGCGGGTCACAGAGAAGGCGGCAAACGAGCAAGAAGTCCAGATCCTGAAGTCGAAGAAGGAGGAGGCCGAAGAATGGAGTGCGGGCCGGCAGTTGACAATCTCGTTCGGCGAAACGACAATATTCCCGTTCCAAAAGGAAGTGGAAGTATCGAAGCTGCTTGTCTTCCGGCCGATCGGATCGAAGGCACCAGAACGCCCCAAGATTGCTCGGCGGTCAGGCCCCCTCAAGTCGATTCTTCGCGTCAGACTGCCGCCTCCAAGCGCAGCAGGCAGTGAGCCGCAAATCGACGCGGCAGCGTCGGCATCGGCGCCGCCCATAGTCCAGTCAGCTGCAAGACCTGTGCTGGAACCAATCATGCCGGATGCTGCGCGTCCCACACTAGTCGTCCCAAGCGTGGCCGATGAAACATCTGCCATCGCAAGTGCGTCCTCAGCGGTTGAGAATTCAAAGCTTTCGAATGTGGTAAGCCCGACAGAGAAGCAAAGGAAACACAACGAGGAAACCATGGAGGAGACCAACGAGGGAACCGACTCCCCACCGCCATTCATCCCCACATCGGAGCAGCCCCCGCTGGATTTCGTGGAAGAGGAAGCAGATCTGACTGCCGACACCGGCGGCAATAGCGCCGATATCGTAGTAGAGAAACCCGCTGAAAACTCCACCGACGATCAACCAAAACCAACGAACTCGACCGGCGGCTACAGCTCCGTCTCCTCGCCAGTAGTTTCCGAAGACGAATCTTCGGGTGAGGAGGAAGGGGAAGTTCCTCGCAGTGAAACGATGTGTGATGGCCCAGTATCTTCAAGTGGAATTTCAAAAGGAGTCGACTCCCCGAAACCAGAGGCGGGCGCGAGTTGCTCAACCGATCCAAGCCTGGAAAGTACGCGCATCGAGTCTCCCGTTGACACACAAAATCCCACCACTTCTGCCTGAGCAGGGAGGGTATGAATTGGCCTGCAGTGGATGGGCCGATGATTTGCTTCCGTTTGCTGCCCCGACTCGCGTATTTTGGGAATCCTGTTTTTTTACAACTGGAAGTCAACCTGGTCCAGAAAAGATATGATGTGGCAATCAGAGCCGCCGGAGCCAGCCGATTCCTCGGCCAGGCAAATGCGACGAGGTGAGTTGGACTTCCCCTCCACTGGTTGCCACAAGAGCGAAGCTTTTGTGTTGGCTCGCTGTGATTCCCGAGCTCATCGACGGTATCTCCCATTCTTCAAGTTATCAATGAGGCGTCGCTGGATAAGCGCCTTGCATGCGTTGTAGTTATACAAGTACTCCCGCTGCATGTATGGCATGCATTTCGTGCATTTCATGTACTGTGGTGTTCGTGAGTGTGGCTGAGTGCGCGAGCCAGTTGTGGTGAGCGTGGCTCGATTGCTAGCAACGACCAGTTGATCAGGCAGGCTCTGGAACGGTTTGGGGAACGCTAAAGGCGGGTGTTGAAAGAGAGGACTAGCAACGCGACGAGGCATCACCAAGGTGCTCTCACTGCGCCAAATTGGCATTTCGCCTTCTGTTGTCCGCATTGCTTTAGCCTTATTATGGATTTTACAAGTGACTCTTTCACAACATACATGTACTGTGGGTGGCACTGGCACACGGAAGGAGCCGTGCGACCTCCCGAAAGCGGAAAAACTACTGCATTACACAGCTAGACCGCCATCGTGGTCGCCAGCTGGACCTGCTCTAACAGAGCTTTCTGTTGTAGCTCTTGCAACTGGCGGAGTTTCCTGCCCACCGAGCCTAGCACGTAATCTTGCGAGCGAACAAAATCCTCCGCCCGAGCTGAGCCCTTCCCGGGGCACTTGGCTCCGAACTGGCAGAAGGTCTGCACCACCGAAGCGTTAAGCGGGTCGATCGGAGATCGAGTCACGATCGTCCAGACGTGATCCTGAAACTGAAGCCCGTCGGCGGGCAGAAACCAAGTCGCGGTGCCGACCAGCACGATCCGATCCGCGTCTTCGTACTTGCGCACGAAGTTCAGTCCATTGATGGGCACCGTGTTGCGCATTTGAAGTTTGCAGCTCCTCGCCAGCGAATTGAAACACCGCGCGCGAACCTAGCACACACACACCAGCATTAGCTCTTGTCCGTTCGTTCCGTCCTTTGTGGGCTCGATCTTCCTCAAAGCAAATGCTTGACTTACAAATTGGGGCACCTTCTCGGGGTCTCGGGACCTCTGTGTGGTGCATCCCCACAGAATCTGGATCGCTTTCTGGATCGGACACGCCATCGGCGTCACTGTGACCGTTTCCATGTAGGTGCCGAGGGGTTCGTCCCGTTTATCTTGCGTAAGGCATGAGGTCACGGGTTGGCCCTTTAAAGGCTGAAACATCGAGTCCGTTTGCAAGTACAGTGCTGCCACAGTCATTTCCAGCTCCGACAGCACCGAATCACTGATGTCAACACTCAGCAAGGAGCTGTCGGTCATGGGCTGGGGCCGATTGGGTAGAGGCTGCAGCTCGCAAAGAAACCCCATCCCCTGGAAATGCACCACAAACGCACAGATTTTGTCTATCAGTAGCGATATGGTTAGAGAGAGACAATCGAAGCAGCACGTACGTCCAGCATGTTCTTCTTTCGAAGCAGCTTGCGGAAGGAATGAGATACTTTGCGTTGCCGCGCCAAGATCGTCTTCAGTTCCTTGTTCGTGCGCTCCGCGCGCTGTCGTTCTTGGTTCTGGACGGCGGCCAGGTCCTCCCATACAGACATGACACCTCGCCGCTGCCGAGGCGAGTCAGCAGTGCCTCTCCCCGTGTCCAGCGTGCCAGGATCGCGTCGCGTGCGTTGCAGGTGTAGGAAACGCGCATTGAGCTCCGCCACATGCTGCCGCAGCTCCAGCACCTCCCTCTTCTTCTCGCGTTGGAATTTGGTGGATTGCGGCACGTGAGCTCCTCGTGGTTGTTTCGCCTTCGCCTGCCGTTCATGTTGGGTGTTGCTCTGGCCGGTTGCGAGTCCATCAGTCGGCTGATTGGGGGATCCATCAAGCAGCAAGGAGGACCCCGAGTCGCCATCGCTTGACATGCTCTCGTCAAGACTGGGCTCACTGTCGCTGCTTTCGCAAGAGTCGATGAACGCCAGCACATCCGACAGCGTCGCGCTCATCTCGTCCGAGGGTGTAGCAACGTGCATCCCGCGAGCCGCTGGTCCAATGCTGTGGGCTGCTGGCCGCGTGTTCAGAAGTGAGAACCATGTCTGTGCGAGAACGATTTACGTTGGTGGAAGAGATGCAGAGCCGTGATCATCGAGGATGGGGTCATCTGTCGGCCCATAGTGATTATGCCGCAATAATGTTTACTCGGCACCTGTACCGACAAGGATAACACCCTGCCGATGCCGGTAGTGCCGGTGGCAGACCTGTAGACAGTTGCTTCGGACTTGCAATTTTGGAGGCAGGATAAGCCGTAAGGCTTTGCTTGCTGTCATAATCCGCGCGTGAACAACCTCGATGAGCATATGCTACGGAATGGTGTGGCAAACGACGCAGCAAAGCCCGCGTTTGGTACCAGGCCGCCGCTATTAATGCAGTGTTTCTCGACAACCGCAACGCTCTGTGCATGTTCCACCATTGCGAGTGCCTTGTGCTTCCGTCGACGAGAGGGTGTCATCACCTGTCGTCCGAGAACAGCGTCGCCATTGGCATGGAAGACCGAAGACCGGCAGATGTCCGCGAGGTTTTTATGGCCCGTAAACCCTCGGGATGGCGGCCATCTCGACACTGCTCAGTTGAATCTGGTCAAATCGGGAGGCTTCAACTGAACCTCTTCGGTTTGAGTTGATGCAAACAGGTCCACTGCGCCTTCAGCTCGGCCCGTGGTTCCCGTGGGGTTGTCTGAGGCGCTTGCTTGCCACATTGACGTCCAGCACGCTGTGCAGCGTATTCGACACCCAGCAATTTTCCTCCATAAGCTTACAGAATGAACCGTCGGATTTCGAAAGCATCTTAAAGGAATGTTCGGCTAGACTACCTCGGCATTGACGGCCACCAACCCTGACTGCCCCAGCAGAAATTTCTGCTGGTGTTCTTGTAGCTGGCGAAGCTTCTTGCCCACTGAGCTCAGCACGTAGTCTTGCGAGCGAATGAAATCCTCTGCCCGAGTCTCGCCGGTCTCGGGGTACTTTGGTCCGAACCGGCAGAAGCTCCGAACCACCGAAGCAGTGAGCGGGTCGACTGGAGATCGAGTCACGATCGTCCAGATCTGGTGCTGGTACTGAAGCTCACCGGCAGACATGAACCAAGTAGCTGTGCTGATCAGCACGACTCGATCGGCATCCTCGTACTTGCGCACGAAATTCACCCCATCGATGGGTACCGTGTTGCGTAGTTGAAGTTTGCAGCTCCTTGCCAGTGAATTCGAACACCTCGCACGAACCTAAGACATCACCATACACACGAGAGGAGTCACTTGTCAGTTGTTTTCACTTCACCCTTTGTGGGTCCACAGACGCAAGCGACGGATTTATAAATCGAGGTACCTTCTCGGGATCCCGGGACTTCTTGGTGGTGCATTCTGGCCCGCTTGATGGATCGGACACGCCATCGGCGTCACTGTAGTTGTTTCCGTGTAGGTGCCGAGGGGTTCGTCCCGTTTATCCTGCGTGAGGCATGAGGTCACGGGTTGACCCTCGAGAGGCGGAATCACCGAATCTGACTGCAAGTACAGCGTCGCCACCACCCCTCCAGCTCCGCCAGCATCGAATCACTGATGTCAAAGGCCGGCAGGAACCCGTCGCTTATGGACTTGCGTTGCTCAGGCAGAGACTGAAGACGACAAACCAAATCCATTCCCTGTGAACGCAGCACAAACGCATAGATTTGACTATCATCAGCGATAGAGACAGCAATAGCAAGAACGCAGTTGACGCTGCACGTACATCCAGCAGGCTCTTCTCCCAGACCAGCTTACGGAAGGAGCGACACACTTTGCGTTGACGTGCCAAGATCGTCTTCAGTCCCTAGTTCGTGCTCTCTGCACGCTGCCGCTCTTGGTTCTGGATGGCTGCCAGGTCTTCCCACACAGACACGACGCCTCGCCACTGCCGAGACGAGCCACTCCCTGTGTCAGACTCGCGTCGCGTGCATCGGAGCTGCAGCAAACGCGCTTTGAGCTCAAGCCAGCGCCTCCCTCTTCTTCTCGCGTTGGAATTTGGTGGACTGCGGCACGTGAGCTCCTCCTGACTGCTTTGTATCCGTCTGCTTTTCACGATGGACGTTGCTCTGGCAGGTCGCAAGGCCATCACTCGGCTGATTGGGAGTGGGCTCATCAAGCAACAAGGCGGTGGGGGACAAGGAAGACTCCGAGGCGGCATCGCTTGACACGCTCTCGCCAAGACTGGACTCACTGTCGCTGCCTTGGTACGCGTCGATGAACGCTAGCGCATCCGACAGCGTCGCGCTCATCTCGTCCGTGTGTGCATCGATAGTAGCAGGCATCCCGCAAGCCACACTTGTCGTCCAAGACTGTGCGCTGTTCGTCCCTTGTTCGGGAGTGAGAGATCAACTTGTGATCTCTGGCGGACTGGAA
The DNA here is from genome assembly GCA_001712635.2 of Nothophytophthora sp. Chile5. Taxonomy (NCBI): domain Eukaryota; phylum Oomycota; class Peronosporomycetes; order Peronosporales; family Peronosporaceae; genus Nothophytophthora; species Nothophytophthora sp. Chile5. Next base: position 11,610 of record MBAC02006048.1, read on the forward strand.
GATTCCTACCGTAGTGGCAACTGGTTTGCGAGTGAAAGAGATGCAGGCTGGTGATCACGTGGTCCTGTTGGCACAGCATGATTGTGCATGGAAAATGATTACGCGGCGCGAATACCGGTACATGAACCGATCTCCATCAGCCCGTCCGTCTGCAATCAAGTGCGTTCGCATTAATGCATACATTTCGAGCTCAACTTGACTACATTCGCATTTAAATGGCCACTTTCACCCGGACGTAACACTGGCAATGCGACCTTTCAGGATGCCCAGTTGCTCCAAGCCATCGAGATGGCGCTGCCTGGCGTGAACCACTTACTCGTGGCGCTGCGCAGGCTGTTGTTGCGCTACACAGAGATCCTCCGGGACTACGTGGCTGCTGTCTCTCGTTCGCCACTGCTACTGCAAGCCGCTGGCTGGCTGGCGCTGCTGGTCGAGCGTCCGTGGTTCCGCAAGGGTCGGAACGTCGTCTACCACTGTGCAGCTTTCGTCGTAGGTTCCACCTATGAGGACGAGCGCGAAGCCTTCTCGGCACAGCGACTCGTACGTAATGACGCGTACCGCGACCGACTGCTCGTACCAGAGATTGAGGACCTGGTGGCGTTGTGCGACGCGCTGAGTCTCACACTCGCGCAACGGAAGGCGTTCTTCCAGTGCTTCCTGCACGTGGACTTCATGCGACGCTCGAGCGTCTCCCGCGCCGAGCTACTGCGTTATTGCGGGCTGCGCGCGACACCACTCTCGGCCTTTTTGCTGCCGAACGCAGCAACAGCGACACATCGAGCGGCGCGCAACCGCTGGGACATCCTGCAGCTACTGGCTGCGTGTTTCTCCGTCTGCACGGCTGAGCTGGCCGAGGTGTGTGCTCGCTTTGCTGTCTGTAAGGTGTATCAAATTGAATTTTGAGAGGAGACTTAACTGCCACTGTTGCATGCGTCCAGCTTGTCCAACTTGCAGTAGCAGAAGCGTGTCGCTCAAAGGAAGAGGGGAATGACGTTCCAGCGCCGGACCAAGAAGAGGGCCAGGATCACGAGGAAAGCCAAGCTGCCAGTGATACGAGAACACCCGCGATCTGCCAACAGATTGATTGGTGTTTTACGTTCTTTGTGGGCGTTCCAAACCCCTCAGAACGGAGCCTGCAGTCTCTGCTGGTCGCATTGTACAGCAATAGTCCGGCTGGTGAGGAGGCGACAGTTGCCGAGGAGCCAAATCGACCCATCGACTTCCTGAAGGTTCATGGCGTCACCTCCATCGTGGATGTCGTGCGATTATTCCCAGGTACGACTCGTTGCTGGTGTGTGTCGAACACCCTTTTGTCGGCATACTAAACACACAAAATGACTGGATGAAGAGCAGTGCTGGTATTCCCATGCATCTGGATGCAGCGCGTGTTGCGGATGCGAATTCTCGGTGCGAGGACCTGGCAGTGTATGCAGCGACGCCGCGAACAGCTCCAGCCCTACACCAACGCCACCAGCATCTTCTTATCCGTCTCCGACATCGTCACAGCATCTCAGACCCACTTGTATCGGAAGAACGGTAATCAGAAAGGCAGCATTGATCAGCCAGGAGTGGATGACAGATCTTCAGCTGGCTTGATGACTCCGCCGGAAGGTGGCGGCAGCGGCAGCCCGCGCCTGTCAACTCCTCGCAAAATCGTGCCGTGCGTGTACGTTCATCCTCCAGTCCAGCCGAATTGCGTGGACTCTCATCTAACGACGCTCGTGTGTGTTTTCTGTAGTGGCAGGGAGCAGACAAAACCCGAGGTGGAGGCAAGCAAAGCCCCGCTGTCAGCCCCCGAATTGGACGCAAACAGTTTAATAGCGGTGTTCGAACAGTGCTCGACGGTGGAAAGTGCCTGGCGCGTGACTGCCAACCACGCTCTGGCTTCCGTCTTCATCCAATGTTGTCACGCCAGCGTATCTGAAGGTGATGGCGCTCTCATAACAGAGTTCCAGAGAGTCACGAAGGAGATTTCGGATGGGAAACTGGGTGTCGAGCAATGCGAACGCATCCGCCTGCGCCTTGTAGGTGACTACGGCTATCGATTTGCGCAATTCCTACTGGAAAAGAGCAGTCTGAAGGAATTGAGCCACGCGTCAAAGACTCCGCTGGAGGAGCGTCGTGCCCAGCAGCGCTACTCGAAAGCATGGAGCACTAGCGGCCTCGTTGATGACAAGACGGTATACTGGAAAGAGGTGCGAGCATCAAAGCGTTCCGACCTTATCGTTGATCTACCCGATAACCCCAGCCTGTTGCTTTGTTCGTGCGGTAGTTCGAAGACCCAGTGGCCAAGCGAGCGTTCTACTACAACGTTCGCACGGGCGAATCGCGATGGGAGAAGCCTGTCAACTTTGTCAGTCAATCCAGACTGAAGAAGAGGAAAAAGAGAAGAAAAACGGACGATGGCGATCGGACAGAGCTCGTCAAAGTCACAGGTAACGCCGTGAAAGCCACATAGCAGTGTCTTCACTCTTCGAGTCAACAAGTCATCGAACAAGTCAAGCGAACCCAGGATCCCGACGCCCGGCACTCTCTATTTTCTGTCGCAATCACCTGGAAGACGTGACTTCGTAGCCAGCCAGCAGGATAGCGCTCGACTCTAGCAGCAGGTCGTAGATCGGGCTCAACTCGGCATTGGCTGTGGCACTCACACGTTGCGTATAAGCGTCCAGACACTTGACCACCTCCTTCCACGCCTCTTTCTCGGCGTGAAGTGCCAGTCGCGGGTTCTTCAAGCACGGATAGCCGAGCGGCAGCTCTCGCCATGAGAATGACACTGCTGACGCCTTCCCGTTAGACGGAGGAAGCGTCGAAGATGACGACGAAGCGTGAGCACCCAACGCCACTCGCGTGTCTAGCCAGTCAATGTATTTGGAGGCGGTCCAGTGTTTCATCTGATGCGGCAGTTGCAGTTCAGCCGGCGCTCGCGACGTGAGGTGGTGCCACACATTACTGGGCCGGATCTTGTCGATCGTGCTGTCGCGCAGGATCTCGCCTTTCTCCAGGAAGATCATGTGGCGGAACGCGCGTAGCTCTTCGTATACCGTGCCGAGGTTCCGCAGCGGCAGGACGTGCTCCAGTCGCAGCTCCAGCTGCGCCATGTCATTTGCCAGTCGGAGCTTCCCACTCTCCGTCAGTGGACGCAGTAGCGATGCATGGCGGATGAACACGGAGATCAGACGCTCTACAAAGTCTGCGAGGCATTTGGTCGCAAATTCCGCGATGGGTAGACGTCGCAGATGCTCCTCCAAGATCACCGCGAAGGCGTTGCTGAACTCCTGCATGAACTTCGACCCGCCTGTGCCGTGGGACGAACGGAAGCTGCCACTTCGCGGTCCATCGCCAGAAGCAGGGGCAGCAGAGGCATTCGTCTGATCACCGAAAGATTCGTCGTGCATCTTTGCGAAAATCCCCTCAAGCAACGTCGCGAGGGCCTGCAGGTAGTAGCCCAGCAAGGCGTACTCCAAATCCGCGATCATCTCACGGCATGGCGTCAGCTCCTTTGCACACAGTGTCTTGGCCTCTTTAGGTGTGACTACCCCAGTAGGTAGAGCTGCAGTCGACCCCGCCTTCCCTGTGTGAGTGCCATTGCTAGTGGCTGCAGCAGCCTCCACGCGGTTGCCCACCTCTTCGACTGCATCGTCGAGCAGGCTTAGCACGTTCATGAGCCCGACGTTGTGTGCCTGCGCGGGAGTTCGCCCCAATGACGGCGTGGTGGCTGCAGCCGCCTTGCCCTGGTGCATGATCCGCTTCACATTCGAGCAGAACAAGTTCACGGCCTTTCGCACTTGATGCAGTGCGCCATCGAGCAACACGGGGTCCTGTCCGGCCTGTTCCAGTTCCGAGAAGATTGTGCGTGCCAGCGTTTGCATGTCGCTGCGACCGGGCGGTGACGCGTGGAAGTTTGAACTCTGTGGGAACATGAGTTGGATGGGGTTTGACATGCGGCGATAGATGCGGTCGATGAACGCGTCATACAGCGGTGCCATCGAGTCCAGCAGCTGCGTGCAATCGGCTGGAGAGCCTGCGATTGCCACCAATTGCCGCTCCGCTTGGGTGTGCTGTCCATTAGGAACCGCGGCAGCTGGTTCGGCCAGGAAATCGACGCCTGTCTTCTGGTCCGTCGCGGCATTCAACTCGTTCAGCACGCGCGTGGCTTGGTCGCGTATCCGCGGGTACTCTGCGATCAGCACGGATTTGACTGCAGAACTGTAGCCCATCGTGGCTGCAAACAACTCACGCACTATGGCGCACGTGACCTCCCAGAAGGTGGCGAATAGCGATGGCTCGTCCCGCTCGAGCACCAGATCCAGGTACTTCTTGCCCGACGCGGGGTCCACCATCTTCAGCAGCACCCGCTGCAGATTCCAGACCTGCAGTGCATGGACGCGGATCACATCGAACACGTCCTGAAGCGCCTTCCACAGATCGGCCTTCTGCACCAAACTACCCGACGAAGACGGACCTCCACTGGCCTCCAAGCCGTTAGCACTGCTGCTACCGGAGCGCACCAGCTTGTCCTCGGCAATGGCGGCAGTGCATTTACGCTCGACCTCCTGGATCACATCGTTCACCGTACTCTGAGCGGTGGCCGCCAAGTCCCCGAGGTAGAAGAGGACCTGCAGTGCATCGCCCACGTCCACTTGACTCAGACTCTGGATGCCTGCGCGCAGCGTGGCCCGTACCTCGCGCTTCAGACTGGCGCTGAGCTTGCGCGTGGCCGGCAGTTTAGCACGCACGACGCTCAGTTCCTCGAAGTTGGCGTCCTGCACCAGAATCTCCATCTCGCGGATCGCCAGCGCTACGGAAGCCATCTCGTTCTGTCGCGCCTCGTCAACGAGGCTCCCTCCCGCCTCCGCTGTCGCTCCATTGGCGTTCCCATCCCCATGATTCAGTGCAGACCCCAGCACACGGTCGGCAAGCTGCTGGAAGCGCAGCACACGACGCACGATGTCCCCACACTGCTCCACGTTGCGGTGGCGCTGGATGGTCTCGCGTAGACTCTGGTGCTGATCGCGCACCTGCGTCTCCAGCGCGTGCACCGCCTGCTTGAGGTGGCCCACCGAGCTCTGCACCGACGTCACGTGGCTCTGCAACTCGTCCACAGAGCCCACCTGCTCCAGGAGCGTGGTATGATGCTCGCCAATGTGTTCCGAGATGACGCGGTCGATGCGCAGCACCGCGGCGTCCAGACGCTCCACGAACTGCTCCGACTGACTGGGCTCCTCCGGGTCGTCCCCTGCAGTGACGAAGCTGCTGACAGAGCTGTTGCGCCGCCTGGAGGCGCCGCTGAGATCCCGTGACGCCGAGTCCCGAGCCACCACGGCGCTCGCGATGGCGCTAACGTTGCACTCCGGGCTCAGAAACACGCCCAGTTGCGCTTCGTTTCGACAGGAAAAGCAGCGTGAGCGATAGAACACGGCCTGGACTGCAGGACAACACGCCGCGCAGCCTTACCGTCGCTTTGGAGCTCGCGCACGACCGCCTCCATGATCGCTCCCCCTTCGGCGTCCTCCTTCGGTTTGTCTGGAATTGCAGATGTGGGGAAGATAAATATGCCGGAAGGGAGGTTTTGCTTGAAAGTATCCGGCGGTATCCGGGTGGTATACGGTAACCCGGCACTGTGTCCGGTATGTACCGGTACCGGGGGGTTCAATTCTGTGGCAGTATACCTCTTTCGCATGCAGTTCGACGCGTTGGCTCGGCAGTTGAAGTGTCTCGAAGTTTGTATGCCCCGCCGAAATCAGGCCGTCGAAGGGGCGATCATCGGTGCAACGAAGGAGCGAGCCAAAAAGAGCCACCGAAAAATATCCGGCGCGCGCATCGGCCAAACGCAAGTGAAAGCAAGCGGAAGGCCGGACGCAGCCTCGCTACAGGATGACCGGGGCGGAGAGGAGCAAGGAGCTAGTGGCCGGCACCAAGTGCTACGTGCCGGACGAGACGTTCGTGTGGCTGCCGGCGCAGATCCTGCGCGAGGAGAAGAGCGCGGACCCCAAGCGGCCAGAGAAGACGCTGGTGCTGCGCGTGTTCCCGCCGCCGGGGGAGTCGGCCGATGGCCAGGAACAAGAGCGTGTACTGGACTTCAACGACGCTAAAGTGAAGACGCTGATGCAGAGCTTACAACTGGAGTCGCTGCCGTATCAGAACGAGAACTTGGGGCCGGAAGGCATCGAGGACATGACGGCGCTCAACTATTTGCATGAAGCGGCCATCCTATACAACGTGAAGAAGCGCTTCTTACGCCAACTGCCGTACACGTATACGGGGGAGATCTGCATCGCTGTGAATCCGTACCAATGGCTGCCGGAGCTCTATTCGGAGCAGACCCACGCCCAGTACCTGACCAAGACACGAGACGAGATGCCGCCTCATGTATATGCCACGGCCATGGCGTCATATACAGATATGAAGCGGCATGGGGTGAACCAGTCCATCCTGGTAAGTGGCGAGTCTGGAGCGGGCAAGACGGAGACCACGAAGATCCTCATGAACCACTTGGCCTCTATCGCCGGCGGATTGAACGACTCCACTATCAAGAAGATCATTGAAGTGAATCCGCTGCTGGAATCTTTCGGCAATGCCAAGACTGTCCGTAACGACAACTCCAGTCGCTTCGGTAAGTTCACGCAGTTACAGTTCGACAAGGCTGGGATCCTGGTGGGAGCCAGATGTCGCACGTATTTGTTAGAAAAGACACGCGTGATCTCCCATGAGGCCCCCGAACGCAACTACCACATTTTCTACCAGCTGTTGGCGGCGAGTGAGAGTGAACCGCAGTGGTTTCTCGATGACTCGACGGGCAGCTACGCCTACACAGGGGACAATTGCACCAGGAAGATCGAGGGGTTGTCGGATGCCAAACATTTTGAGCGCACTAAGACGGCTCTCGGACTCATTGGCGTCTCGGAAAAGGCGCAAAACGTGCTGTTTGAGGTATTGGCAGGCGTGTTGCACCTCGGACAAGTCGAAATCCACGCCAAAAACAACGACGAGGAGTCGACGATCGCGCCAAATGATCAGGGAACGGCTCATGCAACCAAACTGCTGGGTATTTCGGCGGTGCAATTGGAGAAAGCGCTATGTTCGCGGCAGATCGCAGTATCCAGCGAGAAAGTGACGGCCTTTTTGAAGAAGGAGCAAGCCGAGGAATGTCGTGGTGCACTGGCCAAGGCCATCTACTCCAATGTGTTCGACTGGCTGGTGGAGACGATCAATACGTCACTGGAAAATGACAAGAAGATGCGTCGGCATGTGGGCATTTTGGACATTTTCGGCTTTGAGCACTTCAAGCACAACTCCTTCGAGCAGTTCTGCATCAATTACGCCAATGAGAAGCTGCAGCAGAAGTTTACACAAGATGTTTTCAAGACTGTGCAGCTCGAGTATGAAGCCGAAGGGATCGTGTGGAGCCACATCGACTTCGCTGATAACCAAGATGTGATCTCAGTGATCGAAGACCGTCTCGGCATCATATCGCTGCTTAACGATGAAGTGATGCGACCCAAGGGCAACGACGAGTCGCTCGTATCCAAGCTCACGACCATCCACAAGGAGGACCAGGACGTGATCGAGTTCCCGCGCACATCACGGACGCAGTTCACCATCAAGCACTACGCTGGAGCCGTGACCTATGAATCGCTGGGGTTTCTGGAGAAACACAAGGACGCACTGCTCCCCGACCTCTCCGACCTCATGCGCGGGTCCTCCAAGCCCTTCTTGAGCGAAATCTTCGCCGAAAAGAGTGACAATTCCGGCAGCACAAAAAAGATGGGACGAAGTATGGGAAGCTCCCGTGGAATGGGTGGCCGTGCGGTGGGAGGAGCGTTGACGGTGGCCAATGTCGGCACTCAGTTCAAGGACAATCTGAACGAGCTCATGACCAACATCCGCAAGACGAAGGTGCACTACGTGCGCTGTATCAAGCCGAACCAGAACAAAAGTCCACACGAATTGGACCAGCAAATGGTCGTGTCGCAACTGCGTTGTGCAGGAGTGATCGAGGCCATCCGCATCTCGCGCGTCGCCTATCCGAACCGCCTGCAATTGGAGGAATTGGTGGAGAAGTTCTGGGTCTTTGACGTGCAGCATCGCAATAGCGAGATCCCAATCAAACAGAGATGCGACGCACTGATGGGGAAAATGGGCTTCTCGTCGCCCGAGCAGTTCCAAATCGGTATTTCGCGCATTTACTTTCGGTACGGGATCCTGGAGCAGATGGAGGACAAGAAGGCAGAGCGACTGGACTTGCAGGCTCGGCGGTTGCAGCACTTCATGCGTGGCTTCTGCTGCCGACTGCGGTATCTGCGCAAGCTTCAGGCGATTGTGACGCTCCAGGTACTGACCGCTTTGTTGTATACTTGCCTGATTCGGCAACTCGTCTGGCTTGTCGATGTTAACCGGGTTTCTTCGCTCTTGCTTGTTTGGTTGCTGTGGTGTAGTCTGTTGCTCGATGTGTGGTGACAATGAACAAATACCAGTCGTTTAAGGCTGCGATCATCACTTTGCAAGCGCACCGACGCGGGTACCAGGGCCGCTGTATCGCGCTCGAGGCGAAGAAGAACAAGAGCGCCGTCGTCATCCAGAAATATGCTCGTCGCTTTGTCAAACGGTAGGACTTTCGTCCCTCACGTTGAGCTGGCTACCAGGATTGCTACTGACTTGTATTTGATGCCTCTATAATGCACAGTAACCAATTCAAGGACCAGCGCAAGGGTGCTGTGAAGATCCAAGCGTTTCTGCGAATGAAATACGAGCGACCCAAGTATATGAAGGCGTTGCAGGACAAAAGGCAGCAGGATAACATGGCGTTCCAGCTGAACAAGCTGCAGGAGCGGCTGCATGACGAGCAGCGACGCAACGCTGAACTGAAGAAGGACCGCTCGTCCACGTCGTCCACCGACAGTCAGCTTTACGTGGAAAGCAACGGCACGCGCTCTCGTGGGCGGTCGACGGCGCACATGTGGATGGCGGATGCGGACGGGATCATCAGTCAGCTCAACGAAGAAGCGCGGCGTCTGCGGAAGGAGAACGAAGAGCAGCGCGCGTTGACCGCCAACCTGAAGAGCGAGGTTGAAAAGCTCCGGTTTGAGCAGACGGTCCTCACCGCGAACTTCCAAGTCAAGATCCGCACATACAAAGACACGGTACGCATCCCTCTTACTGTTGGGGACTGCTCTTCTTGCCTCTTTACTGACGGTTGTGGCTGGCTGTAGATTCGAGAGAAGGACAAGAAGCTCGCAGCAGTGGAACGGGAGTGTGTGAAGCTCCGTGAGAACGGTGGCAGCTCCGACCCGATGCTATCCAGTCAGAAAGCCATGCGGAAGGATCGGCGCTCCGTGTTTCGACGACTGGGGTCCAAGAAAGAGTACGACATGGATGGTCTTGACCACGGCGATTCAGGTCGTGCCTCGGTGGTCATGCAAGCCGCGCTGGCTCAGCGATCGGCTGACACTGCGGAATTCCTGCGTCAGTCGGCGCGACGGATGTCCCGAGCCAAGCTATGGGGCAGTGGCGGAGACAACGACGGCGAGCAGCGCTACTCGAACGGTGACATGGACGATTCGGGTGGACGTCCATCGCTGCTGCAAGAGGTGAGTGCGGCTGGCGCAGGCGCGATGGAGACTCTGAAGAGCAAACTCACGGCTGTCAAGGGGAAATACTACGGCGACGATGGCCAGAATGCAGCTCAGCGACAGAGCATGGACATCCGGAAGAGTCAACCGAGAGAATCGTTCAATCTGGACGCACTGCCGTTGCCTCCTGGCTGGGAAACGCGTCTGTCTCGCTCGAAGGGCAAAGTGTACTACTGCAACCCCAGCTTGAGACTCACACAGTGGGACCATCCGTCAAGTGAACCTCTGGCAGCGCAAAGAAGCAAGCTGCGGCAGCCATTCAACGCGCGAAGAGGTAAGGTGATCGTGCATCTCGCTGTGATGATCTTCATTATACCATTTTCCATACTGGAGAGCAGGGAATGGTACTCATTTGTGTGGCTTCCGTTGTTTGGATCAGGGAGACGAATGTGGGCAGTCCTCCACGGGAGTCGATCGGTACGTTCGTCTGCTCTGAACTTGGAATTGCTGCTTATTAGGCTCACTTGGCTTGCTTCTTTATGGGTGTTTGTTTGACTATAGATGGAGTACTGACAATGGAAGGTCACATCTAGAAGAGGCACTGGTCGATTGTCCAATATACGGAGATGGGAATCAAAGAAGCGTCGAATCTCCAGTCATCATCACACAGCATAGGTGCAAACAACGCACTGCTTACCCACCCACAAAACGCGCCCGCAATTGGTTTGGTCTTGAGCTGTTTGTTGTCACCTACTAGCCGTTCCGCCGTGATCCGTCGTGTGCCATGTACGCCTCCTCTTGGAAATCTCCGTGTTGATCTCGTACTGTCGCTTCCTGTTCGTAGCAGGTTTGACACAGATATGTGTTCTCCTGTGAGTTCCAGACGGCAGCGAAGACCACGGCAGAGCGCGGATCGCCGCTACAAGGTCCACAGATCTGACAGTCGTCGGGCAGTTCCCAGCTTTGCAACATTTGCTTGGGATTGTAGAAGAACCTCTCACCTAGTAAGACCGACCATCGGACAGCAACGTAAGTGACAACCACTCGACTCTCCTTCGTATATGCATGGTGTATACAACGCCTGCCTGCTAACGTACCGAGAACGTCGTCCTTTATGATAGTCCAACGGTCTTCATACTCGAGGTCCTCGGGGCCAAAGGCGCGTGGTTTCCGGGTTGAGCACTGGCCAGTGATCGTATTGCGATACTGCGGCGTCTGCGTCTTCACGTCGAAGTCCTTCACGTACAGGTTGCGGAGCTTCTGGCGAAGTAGCCGACGCGCTGAGAACATCCGAAAGGCGCATTGAATGGTCACTGCGCTCTTCTGGCGAGTCGCACGCTCCTCGGCGTTCGATGCCAGCGTACGCTTCTCTTCGGCGTCGTCCAGCTGCCGCAAGAACGCCGCTTCTGCCTGCAGCCACTCCCTCTCTGTCTACAAGGCACATACACACAGCAACCCAAGTCGATCACGCACGACAATCAGTCTCATGAACCGAGCCAAGCCTCCAGAACCTCAAGCACCAAACAGCAGAGGACCTGGCCCTCTCAAAGCCACCGACCAGTACCTTTTGCCGTTCGTCCGCGGCTTCTTCCTCAATGATCTCGTGTTGTGCACGCTCATGGATCTCTTTCTTCGGAATGACAGCGCCACTGGCTTTGTATTTCCCTGAGAGCTGCTTCGCACGCTCTTTCACTTGCCGCTGGAGTTGATCGTGCAGTTTCTTCCACTCGGCGCCGGGCTCTTCAAGCTGCAGCACCTGCTCGACCAACAGCCCGCGCTTGCGCGTCTTCTCCATGATCGTGGCTTCCCATTGGACCTTCAAGCGCTCGTAGCTCTCGGCAGATTCGCGCTTGAGCGCCTCTTTCCGTGCGAGTTTCTCGGCTTTGAACGCTTCCCATTGGCGTTCTCGGCGAAGATGCACCACCTTCTGCTTCTCAAGCGCGTCAATCACTCGGCGCTTCTTCTGTTGCTCGGCTTCCTGTCGCAGTCGATCGTACTTAGTCGCCACGTCGCGGCGGTGACGTGCTGCCTTGTATGCTGCGTCTTGCGACCTCTCCAGCCTCTCCTGCTCAGCCGCTTGACGCCTCTGCTCCTCCTCAGCTTGCCGAACACGCTGCTTGCCGACGACCAATCGCCGGAAGAATCGCTGCAGTCGACGAACCATTTCATCCCTCACAAACTCTCGGAATGCCTCACGTTCCTTCTGGATGGCTGCCATTTCGCGGTAGTAGTACGTCAACAAGGTCTGACGCGCTTGGATCCGCCCCAAGCGACCGCGATACACGCGCTGCAAGCGGATGGCCAGGAGATTCCGACGCCGTAACGCACGCAGATGCTTCGTGAAGTGTGCGCGCATGCGGAAGGCGCCTTGGACGGCCAGAACAGCCTGCATCTGACGCCAAGCCGCCTCAGCTCGCATGCGACCGCGCATCCCGCGATACACGCGCTGGATCTCCAAGGCCGCGATGCTGGCCAACGCATGTCGACGCAGCAAACCGAACGCAGCGTGCTGCTTGGCCCGAGCGATGACGGCGTACGTGAAGCCCATGGTGGAGCGAAGAGCCTTGCGTTCACTGGCGAATCGCGCCCACATGTGGAAGCACAAGCGCGCGATTTTGGTGTTGTGGAAGTAGCGCAGTCGCCGTAGAACGCGCTTGTCGTGCTCGCGTCGGCGGAAACCAAACACGTGATCGCGATATACTGACACGCTGAGCTCGTCCAGAGTGCTCGTGTATGGCGTCGCGCGGTGGTTTATCAGCGTTCTCAACGGTGGGAGCTGCAGTAGTCGTCGGAACGTCCGGTAGTTGATCCGCGATGACGATGGAGAGGCGACGGAGGCTCCCGATAGTGAGCTAGACCGAGCGGAAGGTAGCATGTTTAGTGCGGCTTGGAGCTGGACACGCAAGACGAGTGAGTGAGCCGTCGTGTAGCGGAATGAATGGATGGGAGCGTCAAGCACTCACCCTCTCGGAGACGAGCCTCGCCGCCGCGGGACTGCGCATCGGGTGAGTGAGGATGAGCGCCACATCGCCAACGTCGACCACGTCCGAGTCGTTGAGCTCCAAGCAGCCGCTGGAGGCGAACACACTGAAAGCCCAGGCCAAGTGCTCTCGCATCGTCAGCAGCGGCTCCAGGAACATCCTGAGAGCGGTGAGCAGCGTCCGCCAGTGGAGCACTGGCACGTTGTCGCTCGACCGCTCGCAGCAGAACTGCAGCTTCTCCAGCTGAAGGTCGAGAGTCTCGGCTGCTGTTGCTCTCACACTGTCGTGACCGCCGTTATTGTGATCACCCTCTCCACCGCTGCGTCGCTTCGACCGCCCGTGTCCAGGCTTCTTCGCCACACTCGGTTGGTGAGTCACAGCCACAGCCGAGATGCCGTAGATATGCCGCATGACACTGGTGAACCGCGCTTTGGTGACGATGTGGTGCGGAAATGCCCGGAAGAACCCTTCGTACAGCGCGCGATCGTTGCCTCCCATGCGGATGCCGTGGAAACAAGACGGCGCCATCGCCTTCGCCTGACCCAGAGAGCATCGCACGGGCGTTAGTTCAGCCTTCGATGCCCATCAAAGCACCAACCTCACGCGGTACTTACAAGACGAGAGATCTCGCGCCACTTTTTCGCCTGGAAGACCTCCAATGCGGCGCCTGCTGATGTGGCCGGGAGCTCCACGACGACCCATCGCGCGTCTTCTTCCTGTTGTTGCTGGATTTCCTGATCGTTGGCCTTCTCCCTCGCGTCACTGTCGCCCTTCTCAAGAACACGTTGGTCGTCGTTGTCATCGCTGTCGCCTTGTACTTGACAGGCTGTAAGATTCGACTCCATAAACTGCAGATGCTCGTCCAAGGAGGCCAAGACCTCGTCGCTCTCGGCGTCGTTTTCATCGTGGCCACTCCTCTCGTGCCTGACGGAGTCATGAGGAAGAAGACTCGCATCGTCGTCGCCTTCGCCGTCGAGTTGCTGCTCTTCGACCAACAATTCCATGCGAAGCCTGCAAACAGCGAGCGGATCTGATCGGCGCCTCTTGGACGAGCAGAGCAATGCAAGGAAGCCATATCGCCTTGAGGAGGGAGGTTCGATCCTTCCACAGCCGACGCGAGGGGACGCAATCCGACCGACGCACAGCAAAATGAGGTACTTATCTTCCGTCTGGAGAATGCTGTGAGACGTCGTCTTCGCAGCAGCGACTGGACTAACTACCTGGGCGTGGCTCATCCTACAGAGCTCTATCTCGTGACTCAGAGGAGACCGCGCCACTGACGGGAGAAGCCTCAGCATCCTCGACTCAAGCTTCATCTCTAGACAACGACGCGGACCCCGAGATCGAGGCGCAACCCACCGCACTGGAATTCGCAGAGCTGTCATGGCAACAGCGAGTCCAGAGCTTCGCCTTTGAGTACGGCCCTATCGGCATCTGCACGCACTTGGTGCTTTCATTCGTGTGGTTCGCGGCCATCTACGCTGGCGTTTCCAGCGGCATAGCCGTCACTGCCATCCTCAAGTCCGTGGGCTTCCCCATCTCACCCACAAGCAACTCGGCCGGCTCGTTGCTCCTCGCGTACGCGGTCTACAAGATCCTCACGCCCGTGCGATGGCTCATCACACTCGCCGTGATGCCAGCGGTGGTTCATGCTCGACGACGCGCACGAAATCTGCATGCCACATTATCATCAGTGCCTCTGTCTCCGAGCTCCGAGCGATTCTCGTCGCTAGCATAGGGCCATTTGCCATGCATTGGCCATCCCATATCGAGTACAACAACCACCGTCGAACAGCCACAGCTCCCAGATCGCCAGATATGAGGCACGAATCGGGCTGGATGAAGGCTTGAGGAAGCGTCAACTGAATAATTTAACCGAGGAGGCGATGTTTCAGCAGCATCAGGCTCCGCGTTCTGGCTTGGGACTGAGCACAAGGCGTCCTGCTCCCCTCCCCCTGCGAGAAGATTGGGCGCACATCTACGAGATGGACGTGTCTTCGGGGCTGATCAGGGCGTCGACGAACCCTTTGTCGCCCGCGCCGCTCTCAATCATGTGCTGTACCGAGAGGAAGCCGGCGCTGTTCATGCGCAGAAACGTCTCGTTCGAGTGCGCGAGTGCCTTAAAGGCCTGCTGCAGCACCGCAACATGGAAAGTCGCGGCACAGCTGCCGGTCTCGTCTTCGTCACTCCCCGGTGCACAAAAGAACTCGATGAATGCAGAGGAGGTAGGCGCGAACTCGATCTCACACGAGCCGGTCTCGGACGTAGCGCTCAGACTCAGACACTTGGCGTCCGACGGGTCCGGTGTGTTGCCGCCGTCGGCCATGGCGATGGTCACGCAGGCGGCACTGGGCAGATCGTAGAGCTCCGCGAAGGCGTCGCGAAGCGGCTCGGACTGCATGATACACCGCGCCACCACGGCCGAGTTCTCGAAGGCGCTCTCGAACTCCAACTGACCCATGTCGCCGCCTTCGTGCTCCAAAACCTGCATCGAGCACTCGCACATGACGCCACTGTCTTCCACCATCAACAGCAAGCTGGCACTCTGTGGACGTCCCAAAAAGAATGCAGCAATCAGCACTCAGTTGTTTCCAAGGCGATAGACAACCTTTCTAGCAACCAAGCAATTTGGGATGGAGGAGCTCTCTTACCTCAGGTGCGTACGTCATCCGCAGCGACGTGGTGGCTAGCGCGGCAGGTCCGAACATGGACAAACATTCGATCAGCAGACTCACGTTGAGTGCGAAGCTCAACTGGATGTCACCATCGTCCTCTTCCGCTCCAGGCGACTCGCCGAACTCGTAGGACTCGAAGAGCTCCCGTCCGATGGACGTCTTGATCTGCATCGATTTGCCCTTGGAGTGCGCCGTGAACAGCATCCCACGGCGGTCGGCGTCGCAGCGCACGCGCTGGTCGCGCTTGCCGTACGTCAAGCAGCTCAGCAGCGTCACCAGCATCTTCACGCTCTCGGCGGTGCACGTCAACGTCGGCTGCGGCTGCTGGGCGGACACGGAAGCGTCACTCGCTGCGCCATCGTCACTACCGAGTCCCGCCCGCTGCTCTTCGCTGCGGCCTGCACGTCGACCTGCACGCCTCGAATTCACAGAGTCCTCGTCCTCGTCGCTGCCGCTTCCCATGTCGCTCCACGCCATTGCCGTTCGGTAGCCAAAATACAAGGTTGTATACCGTATATGTTTAGTTTACAGCTGTGTAAAGCGTTGAAACCGTAACTGCGAATGTGTGTCTTATCCTGTACCATACAGCATAAAGGGCAGCTCTCGAGATTGAGACTCTGCTGCAGCGCCCCAACGAAAGGGACGCGAGTGTGTCCGATCAAGCAACGACGGAGGATGTGCCGTCAGCACGCATACATGCATTCTCCCTTGCGCGAGGTAGCTTAACAGCCACGGGACTCACGTCGTGTACGGCGACCTCAAGGGGAACGGCGTCCTCGTTGGAATGGGGAGTCCCGGTGGAGGAACTTGATCCCCAACGTGGAATCATAATGAGAGTCAATGCGACGGACCGCCTCCAGCGTCGCTTTACCGTCGGTGTTGGTTCCGAAAGTGAGTGCGACCGGCGAGAAACTTGCTAGTCGTCACGCGACGACTTGGTACAGTAAATCATGGCTACATGTACGATGCGGCGTTGCGAAGGTGCTACCGGTACAGGATGCTGTCAACTTGGCTCTTGGCTTTCGATAAGAGAATGCCTCGATTGATGCGGACGAGAGCTAAGACTAACGTGCTGAACTGAATGTGGGGTCAATTGCAAACTCGTTCGAGAGTTGCCCAGTGGCCACTGAATTTGCGTCAGTCTCCTCGCTCGAAATCCCCTCGATTCCTCCAAGCTTGCGCCATCTTTCGCTTGCTTGGGGCCGTTGCATCGGAAATTGTGCACCTTCACGCTGACAGTTACTTACTCAATTGCGATGTCGCTGCTATGGCGAGCACGTGAGGTTGGTTGCAAGTTGCACACGGCTCACGGCCCTCGTAACAACGAAGCGCCTCGCCCAGCTTATACCGACTCGATGCAACCGAAAGCTCTACTGACTTTGATAACGCTCCAAGCACCCACCCACCTCACTCCACGCATCGTCCCAACCTTCCGCTGGGTATCGGTCACGTCGAATTGAGCAGAGGGCAGAATACAGCCATGCCGTTTCTGTGTTGATGGCTCCGCTCCTCTCGCTCTCGATCCCCAGCAACAGCAGGCTCACCGAATTGACGAGCCCACGATCAGCACGCTCTCTTCTCAGATGAGCGCGTGACACGCTCTCTTCTCAGATGAGCGCGTGACACGCTCTCAACCACGGGCAAGTCGTGTACTTGCAGTTGGGTGTTCGGCGCAGAAAAAACAGTAGTCGACTATTCCGATCCGAAATGATGATGCCAATTAACACAGAAAGTGTACATGTAGTCGAGCAATCAATGGATGTCGGCGCAAAAAAACCCGTAGTTGGCTCCTCCGATCTGAAATGATTACGCCAATATCTTTCATTCAAGATAGAACACTTAGCAATCATTTCCGTGCGGAAGAAGCAGGACAGTAGGTATCCGTTTCGAAAGTCAAGTAACTTATATCAAACTTGGATTAACCAAAAGCAGTGGAAAAAGCGGCCATTTTGGAGCCTCCAAATGGCCTCCCTCGCTTTACAGACAATGTTACTTATACAAATCACCATCAGTCGATAGAAATGAGCGATACTGTCACTTTCGTAGACACGTCCATACCACT
>MBAC02006050.1:0-22906 GCA_001712635.2 Nothophytophthora sp. Chile5
AATACGAGCTGATGTCTGCCTCCGGCCGATCCTTGATGGTCACGTTCAGGTACTTGATCCCGTCGTTCTCGAAGGTGTTCCCGACGTCCAGACTGGCGTTGACGATGTGTGTGATGCCCAGATGAGAGACGACCTGCTTGGACTGCGCGTGCCACATGTTGCCTAGAAACAGAAACCCCTCGAGGATCTCGTTCGGGTAGTTCAAGTTGTGCGTGCCGCTTTTGGTGCGCGTGAGATGGACCGCAATCTCGTCCAAGAGCGCCGCCGACGTGTAGAACGGATAGCGGTACTTGAACGTGATGAAGCCGTCGCAGAGCAACTTGATGCTCGTGACGAGTCCGTCCTCAATGATCAGTTTCTCCAGGTGCCGCAGCCAGCTGGAGCCTTGTGTGTCGTCGCCGTCCTCGCTTGCAGAGCGCTTCACAGCGTCCCCGAAGAGCACCACGTCGCGCAGCTTGCGCTTCTTGGCCGAGAAGAGGTAGCGCTGCTCCGCCATCATGCCACCTTCCACGTCGTCCAGCGTGCGACAACCCTCCATAGGCGGCACAGAGATGGCTGACGGGATCGTGTCTTCCTCGTACACGTCCCGCGGTCGCGTGTCGATCAGGATCATGCCGCGGGAAGCCTGCACCTGGTTATACAGCCAGCGACAGTTCACTTCGCCCGTGCGCACCTGGCGCTTGGGCGCCGTTCGCACCTCCAGCGTCGACGTCGACACCGGCTCGCGCTCCATCACGGGCGTCTCTACTACGGGACACGACACGTCCTTCCCGCCGCACGGCGTGCTACCGGCGCCATTGGCGGCGCTGCTGCTGGTTTCGTCGCCGACCGACATGCTACGATGGCGACTAGAGGATTCTGGCAGCGTTAGCTCCGCGCTCCCGTCCGCGTTCTGGATCTTCGCGGTAAAGGAACTCTTTCCGCCGATGCTGACGTCGTCGGCTGCACTGATCACAGCGCTACTACTGGACGGAAGCTGGAGAGGCGAGTCGGAGTCGGAGAGGTGTGGCTCAGTCGGCAACGACTCGGAACTGGCAGAGGCGGACGCTGAAAGCGTCGGCGCTCGCGACGGGACGGTGAGGGCGGCGGCAGTCGTCGTGGTCGTGTGGTCCGCGAGACTAAAGGTGGAGTTGCCGGTGTTGGTTCTGGCGATGGGCTCGGGTTGGTCAGAAGCAAACGCGCGCGGCCGCTCAGGCATTCCACACGCCACGCTGCCTCTTTCTGTATACGGTACAGTCGGGACGGCTAATGCCAGCCGAGGGAGGGAGAGGCCGAGACCCGACGCAGAGATATCCAGATCAGGCGCGTCCGGACCTTACGCGCAATGCAATGCGCGCGCTCTCTGTCGTGGTTCTGGTTCATAACTGCTGCGCTGCTGCTGGGGCTTCTGTTGGGGGCTGGCTACCTTCACTCTTGGGGCAAGACGCGAAGAGACAGACACGCGCCGAGATAAGATGACGTCGCGCGTGGATTGGTGGAAACGTCAAACATCGCTCGGAGGGAGATACGTATTGGGTTTCGGAGGCTTGATGTGAAAACAGATATTTGCGTGTAAGATGAGCATAGAAATCGGATGGCCAAGATCATACTGAATCGGATATACTTATTAAACATACACTATTAACACCGATAGCTTGCAATATCGAGTGTAATGTTGTCGTTGGAGAAGACGGGTTCTTGGAGGTTTCTGTCGCGCTCACACGACCGAAAAAACGTCTCATCTCAAAAACGAGGTGCGAAAAAACTCACTTAGGTTCACGGCCTCTCAAATTGCATACTCGACATGGTTTGCAGTCGTGAGTCTCGCAGCGGTTGCTCCATTCTTTGCCTGCGATAACGCATGATTGGGGGGAGAGCCGAATACATACAGCTCCTGCTGAGCGGCTGACCTGGTTTGCTAAGACTGGGAGAGTGGGACTTTGGCCCAATTTTAGACATCCGGTCCACAGCTTCAGCTGTT
This sequence comes from Nothophytophthora sp. Chile5, assembly GCA_001712635.2. Lineage (NCBI taxonomy): Eukaryota > Oomycota > Peronosporomycetes > Peronosporales > Peronosporaceae > Nothophytophthora > Nothophytophthora sp. Chile5. The sequence goes on from MBAC02006050.1 coordinate 1,961, forward strand.
CGTTCAACACCGAACCTTGCGGTGACAAGCCGACGCTCTCGCTCTATCCGGCTCTCGGTCTTCCGAAAAGCAGCACACCGTGGCTGGCCATACATTTGGCAAGTCTATCCCAGCCGAGCTTGCCCTTCCTGCGTTTTCTTCTCTGCGCTGCGGCGGGAATAAAAGCGCTCCTTCTCTCGGTTCTTCAAACTTACCCATGTGATCGATCATTGGCGTGACCATGGCTAGTCCAATCGCCATGATTAGATTGGCACGCGCATGCAGCAGCAGTCCCTGGTGAGCTGAGAACCTGCTTGGTCATCTCAGAATCTGCCCGCATCATGCAGACCGCATGAATGCGAAAGCGCGTGGGTCTTGAGATAACGCATCCAATCGCATGCGAGCGCGCGTTGGTTTCCAGGCCCCCCAATGCATGCATGCAGTGTTCATGCTGGTCTGGATTAAGTGCTTAGTTCGCATTGTTACACTTTGTACCGGCATACTAAATTTAGAAAGGAACAGCATCGAGGTGGTGAGATTCTCCTCGGATGGGATGGGATGCTTGTCAAGTCGAGCGTGTCAACTTCATACCGGTATATGAGTGACGGTACCGATACGAAAACTGAGATACCGGGAGAAATACTGACGACTTATCAATAAAACCCGGTATTCCATTGTCAGAAGCGCGTTTTAAGATAAGTTTAGCCACTCCGATCATGCCATTTTTCTGAAAGCGTTTTGCAGCTTGCAAAAGACAGAAATACCGGCCCAACAACGAGGTTAAAACGTTTCTTGTTTTCAGTTGCAGTCTTGTGCACTGCCCAGAGATCACGCGCACCGTGCCCGTGGAGCCCGTGCCTTGGGCAGCAGATGCAGCAGCACATGAAGCTCTCGCGGAGCGCGGGTATGTGCGTTTCAATGCGCACCTTCCATGTCGAAGAGCGGCGGCAGCTTGGATGCGATACCCCTCGCGGCCTCGACAAAGGTTTCGTTTCAGGACTTGATAGCGTCGACGCAAGCAGCAGACTCACCTTCGCGATGGCAGTCGAGGTGTTGACGTTGTCGTGCAGTCCAAAGGTTTCAGAGCCTTCGCCCAGAACGGCGGCCACGGCGCCGCGTTGAACTTGCGCGGCCTTCGACAACCTGCCGGCCTGCCGCTCTCCTACTGCCCGTCGATAGTGAGGTAGAAGCCATCGGGTTAACGCGCATGCTTGGGCGGCTCGATTGGTCATCTTGACGCAATGCTGCAGTGTGTAGGAAGGGAAGCGCGTGTGAGCTCGTTCACTCTGACATGCATGATCGTGGCTCGCTGTTGCGTTGGAAGCACCTCTGCATATTAAGTAGACATCCATACTACTATTTTGATATCGATATCAATGCTACTATTCTCACTGAAGTAGTAGTTTTGAATCTATTCCAACACTATTTCTGAATCGTATTCGCTTGCTTTAATAGTTTTTTACGGAAGCAGCTGCCAAAAAGCAACCATTAAAAATCTCGATTTTTCCGAAAACCAATGAGAGTGATGGTGGCTCCCACGCAAAGAACGCGCCAGGCCAACCCTGTGGTTATCTATTGCGCGGCAAATAGCGGGCCTTCCTGGACGAAAGCTGAAGGAAACCCCCTTGCCAGCCACTGACTGATCCGTCGACCTGACTCGGAACCCTTCAAGGTTGGGCGGTGGCTGTGGCGGTTAAGGAACCTGTCGAGGATGGAAGCGTCAGGTAATGCGGCAGCGAACGGGAATTTCTCCGCAGATATGGCCTGCTGTTGCGTGTGTATGGAGGTGGAGGACTACAATGGCAGCGTGTTGGTGCAGTGCGCCAAGTGCGGCATCCGCGTGCACATCAAGTGCTACGGCGTGAGCGTGACTGGATCGGGGGGCGACATGTCCACGTGGCACTGCCAGCCGTGCGAGTACATGATGGGCACTGCGACGGGGGCGCTCAAGGCGAACACCACATCGCCGCCGCTGTTGGCGCCACAATGTGCCGTGTGTCCTGTCGCCGGCGGTGCGCTGCGGCTTACAGACCAGCGGGACGTGTGGTGTCACGTGCTGTGCCTCAACTGGATCCCCGAGCTGTCGCACAGCATGGCAGGCCAGATGGACGAGGCCGTGGAGATCGCGCTGCTGGATCGCAGCCGCAGCTCATTGCGCTGCCTCGTGTGCGGCTTGCGCAGCGGCTGCATCCAGTGCGTAAGCGGCCGCTGCGCCAGGGCGTTCCACGTGGTGTGCGCCTTTCGGTCGCCGTCGAGTCTGATCTTCACGGGATACAACAATGACAATCAGCAGGTGTACCACTGCAAGACGCATCTCTCCGACGTATCCACTCGTCGCTACGAGATGGTGGACAACTCATGGCGCAGTCTGCCGGAAGTGCAGAAGTTTATGCACGACCACCCGTTGACAGACGGCAAGTGTCGATATTGCTCCACGAAAGTGGTGGCTGCCACACGAGAAGGACACGAAACGCAGTGCGTGTTGGGTTGGCTATCGCGACGGGATGCGCAGCGACGGAAGGAGGAGGTGGATCGAATCGGCGTCAAACCGGTGCAGATCGCGTATGCTCGGAAGAAGGCCAAGTCTCCGTCGAAGGTTGTCGGCGGCAAGAACCGCAGCAAAAGCAGCCCCATTGCGCGTAAGGACAGACTGGACGAAGATCATCTGAGTGGTGACGGTTTATCATCGGCGCGCTCCGGGAAGCAGAAACGCCAGCCAGTGCCCATGCGACCATGTCCGGAATGCGGCGAATCGGTGCGCGAGACGCTGATGATGGGGCATTTGAAGAACAATTGCCCGCGAAGCCGGCAGACGGATGCTAGGGGGAGCAAGTTGAAGCGCAAGACTCAGATGCCGCCACGTTCCATAGGCGGCGACGTCTTTCGGGACGAGGTGGAAGTCGCGGATCTATCCGACGTTCTCTTCGCGTCGTGGCCTGGCCAGACCAGTGGGGGGCCCATGGACTCGACGTACTTTTGGAAGGTCGTGGGCAGCCACTTTTTCAGCAGCAAGGTACTCGCGAAGAAGCGCATGGAGCAATTGTGCAAGAGCTTATGCGGTGTGAAGTTGGAGGATATCGCCAAGTCTTCGCGTCGGCGACATCTACAGTCAACGGATATCCACTGTCGGGACACGGTGCGACTGGAGCGTAACACGGAAGACCCCCGACAGCCTCTCGTGCTTCAGAAAGTAACGCACCGATGCGATTTTCTGATGCGAGCGAGTCACAGCCGTTGTATGAGTGACTCATTCGCCAAGCCAATGCTTGAAATCCGCCACAACCCGCAGCGTGCTGAGTACGCCAACGGGGTGTCATATGAAACCATTCTTGAGGACGCGAAGGCGGAGATTCGCGTGCTGTTTACTGGTATGGACAACCGCTCGGTGAGTTGCAAGTACACGATGCACGTTTCTCGGAACGGCACCATTATGGCCCAGCACACGGCGGACGACGGGACCGTCGCCAGTAGTTTTCAGCATGATGCCATCTCGAGCTTGGCTGGGTTCGACATGCAGACGAAGAAGCTTTCTTTGCCGAAGGAAGACCAGTTACTGATCTCGCTGGATGCATGCGATCAGATGGACGCCGTGGTTGATGGCGTCCTGCTGGTTGAAGGGTTGGCTGGGACTGCTCGACCCGAATTGACGGACGAACTGACGCCGGTGATCAACTTGCTGATGGAGCATCTGAAAGACAAGATGGAGCAAAATCGCTACAACTTTCGCACGTTGTCGAAGAAACTTCAAACGAAGGAGCGCAAAGAGGAGCAACTCCAGCTCCGAGCGAGAACGACGGAGCTGTTTTATCGAGAATTCTCGTCGTGGAAACGACTGTGCGCAAGCTTATTGATTGGCTACAAGACTGCCAGCCAAGGTGAAGAAGATGCGAAGGCGATCAAGACAGAGGAGGAAGAAACGCGCGCTGCTGAAGGAGAAGACGACGACGCTATCGATGATGGGACGTGCGTCGTGTGTTTTGATGGGCAGTCCCCAGAGACCAACCCCATCGTGTTCTGCGACCGTTGTGAGCTCGCGGTCCACCAGCGGTGCTACGGAATTGCGAAGGTGCCCAGCAGCGAGTTCATCTGTGATCGCTGTCGAGTCGAACGTGAGGGGCTTGACCCGGTTGCTGATGTGTTTTGCCAACTGTGCTCCCTGGGGGACGGGGCATTTAAGCGCACAGTTGATGGGAAATGGGTCCATGTGGTGTGCGCGTTGTGGTGCCCCAAAGTGTGGATTGGCAATCTGTTCGAGCTTTCTGAGATCAGTTTGGTCGGCAACGCCAACCAAACACGGTTCGTGGACACTGTGACTGAGATTGAGGCGCGGATCGCACAAGCGACGGTGGCTCAACCTACCTCTCACAAGAATGGCGAAACCTCCAGCCACGAACAAGCTCAAGCACTGCAACTGGGTAGCCTTTGTATGCACTGCCGAGTGGCGTGTGGCCGTACCATTCAGTGCTGCCACTCTGGGTGTACGGCATCTTTTCACCCGCTTTGTGGGTGGTTTGACGGGTTGCCAATGACGACCTCGCTTGGAGACAGGGGCTACATGTATGCTGGTGGCGGGGCTGGACTGAATTTTCAGATGTTCTGCGCGAGCCACTTACCGGACCATTACCCGGCATCCGAGAGACTTTCGCAACGACGTCGGCGGTCGCGCTTCCGGATCGACTCGTATTTTGTTATTCGGAACAAGGCCAACTACAGCAGTGGCGCGAGGAAGCAAGGCGACTCGGAGTCCTCACTGTTGTCCGGAGCGATTGTGCAAGCATTGATCACGGCAGAGAACAAGATGTCGGCGACCGGAGATGATGACCCGCAGGCAACCGACTGGACCGATATGGCCGTCTGCTCTGCGTGCTTCGAGTACTGCGCCCCTGTCGTCGGAGAACTCACAGACGTGAACATGCTGCATCGAAGGCAGTTTATGATTCGGTGCCAGTACTGTAACGTGTACATTCACCCGGAGTGCTGCATCAGTGACATTGGGTCATCCCCCACAATTTTTAGAAGCAACTGGATCTGCGAACGATGCACGCAAACGGGCGACAAGGAGGCACCAGAGTGCGTGGCCTGCGCGAAGTCGACCGATTACCTGATGCCGTGCGTCGATCCGCCGGCGGCACCAACTCCGGTGGCATTGCAAGCTGTTCCCGACGCAAGACCGTTGGGCTTGGCGATTCGTCCGGCTCCCGGTGGAGGCCAGCAATTGTGGCTAGAAGCTCATCAGAAGATGCAACGGCAGCAGCAGCAGCAGCAGCAGCAGCTCCAGCACCAAGTGGAGAAGCCGCTGCCGCAAAATGGTCAGCAACTGGTCCAAGGAAGCAATGGGACAGCAACTCCTCCTGCGTCTAGCAAGTGGATTCACGTCTACTGCAGCAAGTGGAAGAAGACAAAAACCCTCAAGAGACATCATATGCTGTGGGCGTACCCTCCCGCCTCCAACACGGATGGGATCGCAACGCGGTGCGAGCTGTGCTCCAGGAAAGACGGAACTCTCGCAAGCTGTGCCAAGTGCCCTCGTCGCTTCCACCCGCTTTGTGCAGCGAAGAAGAAACTGTACTGCGCCCGATCGAATCGCGTCGAGTGGAAGTTTTATTGCGAGGCGCATCCGCCGGCCGATGCGGCTTTTGATGAGAACCGCCAGTCCTGGATCACGCAGGAAATGCTGAGTCAACTGCAGGATCTGCGGCGTTCACTTGAACGCGGTCGGATGCTTCTGGAGATGTCCCGTCAGCGTGATCGCCAGCAGAAACGGTTGCTCAATCTTTGCAAGCTGCCGCTCATGAAAGCGTCGATTGACGTCATTTTGAAGAAGCGACCATCCGCGCAGATGAAGGAGGTCTACTTCGATCTAACGGGCGATACATTAACCGACGCAGTAGCGCGACCCAAGCCGACCCCGCCATCGCCACGAACTTCAGGCTCTCGAACCCGTCCCAAGAGATCCGCCAGCTCCAGCAGTAGCATGGACCAGGAGCGCCGCGCTCCTCAACGAAGCAGCCCACGAGTTGCCGCGGCAGCGCGACCGACGCGATCAAGTCTGAAAAGGTCGGGGGCAGCAACCGCGACGCCAGAAAGAAGCTCCAAGCGCCGCCGACTGCGCTCTGACTCGGACGTATCGACAACTACTGATCGCAATGTTCGACGAAGTTCCCGACGAAAGTCGCTGCGTTACAGTCAAACGCCTTCAGACGACGAAGACATGGAGGATGGAGAGGAAAACGACTCGACAACGGAGAAATTGGCGCTGGCTGCTCAGAAAAGGTTCCTGGCTTGCCTTGTGGTGCCCAAGAACCCGACCGATTTCGATCTGGTCATCCCACAGCAGTTCCCCGCATTGGTAGGCATGCGCTCATGATGGGCAGGTGATAACGCCCAACTAACTCTCACTTTATTGTTGTTGTGTTGCCACATAGATGTAATAGCCCAGACACCGAGGCAGAAGCAGCAAGGAAAATCGATGGGGCCGCCGAAATAGCCCACGTCAACGCAGTAAGCACACGACAGGTACGGCCGATTGTCCTATATTTTTAGAATATAAAGTTCGTTTGCGCTGCCGTCAACTTTGCGATGCCAAGCTGCTGATCGATGACAGAGCAGGCGTCTGCTATGGGCTGGCCAAGCGAAGGCACGGCAGCGGCAGATAATGAGAGCTCCATAGGGGTGATGGCCCCACTTGGCCGCGAAAGACTGCAGCACGACACGGACAGCCTCGCTCCATCGACAGCTGAATCAACGACGGGAACCATTGACAGCAGCGAGGAAGTTCAGTACTGCGAAGAGTGGGAATTGTTCGCAGGAAGTGACGAGGAGCAGAAAGGATCCACGTCCACAGACTTTGCGACGCTGGGTGTCAGTTCTCGACCGACAAGCGCATCAACCTCGCTAGATCACGATGGATCTGAAGACGGAGAGTCAACGGACAATGGTGAACAGCAGGAACATAGTGACGATGACCAGGCAGTACCCATGCTCATGAACTCTGAGCTGGAGGTTCTCAGCTCTCGATTAAATGCGTCAACCTCTCGAAGTCGCGATGAATGCGAACAAGGTGTTGACCCTGAAGTAAATGAAGGCGACGGTGAGGATGAACAACGAGAGGAAAGCTGTGGAAGCGGGGGCGACATCGAGTGCGACACTCAACGAGCGACTGTTGAGCCACGCATTATTACGAACACGTCTTCTTTGCTTGAAGTCCCATGGCATGACGATCTATGCGCACCGACGACTGCCCTCGAAAAGGAAGAATCGTTAGCGCTTGGCGAGACGATGGAAGTTAAACTTCCTTTCCACGATTTGCCGAGCGAAGGTGAAGACGAAACCGAACAAGCGCAAGACTTGGCGAACGAGATGGACGAGGATGCAGTTTCCCAGATGGAGGCGCCAATGGAAGACAGCGTCCGCCGACGGATCCAGGTTGTGGTGCGCGTGTGTCCTCCACGCGGTTCCGAAGAGAAGGAGGTCGTGACTGCGGGTGAAAGCAACGGTATTAGCCTTTGCGTGCAAGCGACAAGTGCCCAGGGGAGCATCAGCACAGTCACGGAGTGCTCGTTTGATCGGGTGTTCATGGGCGACGCTACTCAAGAGGACGTGTTTACTGCGATGGAGCCAAGCGTGCAGGCTTGCCTGCAGGGTTTTAACGCCACGGTGTTCGCTTACGGACAGACCGGAACGGGCAAGACACACACACTATTTGGAAGTGAACTGGACGTCTCCAACAGCAGCAAAGCTGGCAGCGAAGCAGTCGCGGAAATAGGCGAAGACGACTCGTTGTCAGCGGTTAAATCGTCTTGGGGGATTGTGCCGCGCACGCTGAGCTATCTGCTGGACCAGGCAGTGGCCTTGAAGAAGGACAACATCCAAGTCGACTTGCAGTGCAGCTTCCTCCAAATCTACAACGACCGCCTGTTTGATCTCCTCACCGACCGCATGCGGCAGAAGCCGCTCTTGATTCGAGAGCAGCCCACGCTGGACGGGACGACGAGCGTCAGTGTTCAAGGATTGTCAAGCGAACGGATAACGACCTTCGCGAGTGCAATGCAGACTATCCAGCGGGGCCATACGAACCGATGTGTACGCGAAACGGAAGCAAATTTGTCAAGCAGCAGGAGCCACGCTATTGTGCAGATTCATGTTGTGACGGAGCGTCTTGGTGCTAACGGCGCTGGCAGGCTGATTCGCAAGGCGAGGTTGAACTTGGTGGATCTTGCCGGCTCTGAAAAGTGGAATACCGACTTGGAGATGGAGGACGCACGGTCCCAGGAGCTCAAGAACATCAACACGAGCTTGTCAGCGTTGGGGAATTGCATTGCGGCATTGACGGAAGTTGGCAGGAGACATATCCCGTATCGAGATTCGACGTTGACGCGAGTTCTACAGGATTCCTTCGGTGGCAACACGCAGTCGTGTCTGATCGCCACGGTTAGTGCCACGCAACGAGCGAGCGAAGAGACGATTCGAACGCTGCACTTTGCGGATCGGGCGAGATCTGTGATGCAGACGATTCGAGTGAATGAGGTGACAAGCGGTTCCACCGAATTGCTGATGGCGAAGGTTCAGATTGCCAAATTACGTGAACGTTTGGAGAGCGAGCATCGCAAACGCCACGAAACTCGAGTGAAGGAACAGCAGACGCTTCAGCGAGATTTTTCCGAGAAACTCAAGGCTAAAGACAAGGAGATCACGAAGCTGACACGAGACAATGCTGTCTTCCAGAAATGGAGAGAGGAAGATGTGAAGAAAATCCGAGCACTTGAGGGCCGCGTCAAGGAGCTGGAGCTGCAACACGATGCAACAAAGGACCATGAAAACGACCAACAAGCTATGGAGCCTGCCGTTATGATTCCCACGAAGACGCCCAAGCAGCAAACGGTCAGTCCTGCGCCAGTGTCTGGGGCGAAGCACGTGGCCTTGGAGAAAGCGAATTCTCGAGCGAATCTTTCCCGAGCGATCGTCGGGAGAGACACGGGTAACAGCAGCGCTGCTCGAACGTACAAACAAGTGCTTGAACGATACGCTCTTGGGTCAAAGAACGGCAAACGAGGTGCCACCCAGAGCAACCGGAGTCCATCGGACCAATGCCCACAGCAGGAATCATCCGTCAATGCGAGTAACCAGCCCGATAACCCAGCATTTCAACCAAGTAATCCTGGCGAAGAGGAACATCGGAAGCGCTGGGAAACTCGCGCAGTACCTGTGCCGGAGAATGACGGCACCAGAATGATGGGTCAATCTCCAGGCGTTCCGTTGTCTGCGTCCCCTGTAAATAACCCATCGAGTGGCGGCACTGTAGTTGCTGCACTCTCGAGTTCGGTGCCGAAGAGTGCCTGGAATTATACTAGCCAACCAGCAGCACTAGCGGCAAAGGAAGTGAATCATAGTGGCGACTGGCTGTCTTCGGTGAATGCGAGATCAACTCCAGCAATACTCGCACAGATGCAGATGACGCAAGAAAGCAGCCAACACGATGAGCTATGGTATCAACGGTCAATACCAGCACAGACATCTGCGGCAAGACAAGAGCATGCGATGATGTTGAAGAATAATGGCGGGGGCAGCTCCAGCTATGGCTCGCTTCCTCGACCACCAGCCTCGATGGTGGCCAATGACACCAAAGGCTCGACAGAACCTTGCCAGAAACACAAATTGGCCGGTTGTATGCTGTGCTCTGTCACCGGAACGGGTCATCATCAACCTCAAGCTGCTTCAGAATACCAAGATCCGAGGGGACCTCCTGCTGCGTCCAAGTTTGCCAAAACCGAAGCTCCCAAAGTGCGCGACGTCCGAGATGGACCGTGTCAGCGGCATCAGCTGCTGTGCTGCTTCATTTGCATGAAGAGCAGTATCAACAGCAGCGACAACGCGAGCACCAGCGGTGGTTTGCTAGCAACAACTGCCACGACGACCGCGGCATTCACAGACAACAGTGCATCGATACGAAACACCTCGTTCACTACGTATCCGACTGCATCGAATCCTGCTGGCGGCAATTTGTATGGCACACAGAGCCACCCGATCCAGATGGAGCCGCACATCAAATGCGCTCTTCACGCGCTTGCGAACTGCATTTTGTGTGCGGGGGCCAAGGCCATGACGCGGAAGATCGCGCCACCGCCGCAGGCGTCCCCATCGAAGCCAGGCGCTGGTTTTACTGCGAATGCAGAAGTCGCCGTCGACGCCGATGAGCGCGCTACAGACCGCTACCGACGGTATACGCTTGACGAGCGGCTGCTGAGCTACCAGACACCGCCGCGGACGCAGCTCCCGAGCCACCAGCACAATAGCAGTAGCAGTGGTTACCATCACAATAACAGGGGCACATGGTGACCATCGTTTATTGTTGTACGAAAACAATATTTATTGTCTGAATCTTATTGGCACTTGCCTGAGCATTGAAGTTGAAGTTCCGCATCCACACCCTCAAGTAACAACATCAACCATTATTCTTGGTTTCCCTCTTCTCCGTTGTTCGAACTCTTGGTTTCCACTTGAGAGTCGTTTCTGATCTCCCTTCCAAACGCGACAAGTGCAACCCACTTTTCACGCCAGTCGACGAAAAGCCAAGCAAGAGCCACTTCGAAGCGGTGAACAGAGAAGATGGAGCAGAAGGACGCGAAGCAGGGGCCTCTCGCTGCTGGAGGGAAGAGCGCGTGGGACGCTCTCGCGTATCTGCCTGGGTTCGGCGGTCATTTCTGCTCGGAGGCGCTGCCCAACGCGCTCCCAGTGGGGCAAAACAACCCGCAACGCGTGCGTTTCTCGCCTGCTCTGTTCTCTGACTCGTATATAATGCTAATGAGGGAAACTTGCGTGTGTGGGGGTTACGGCTGTAGTGTCCGTATGGGCTGTACGCGGAGCAGCTCTCGGGAACAGCCTTCACGTTGCCGCGCCACAAGAACGAGCGCAGGTAACAACGCGATCAGAATGCTTGTTGTGCGAGTTAAAGGAGTCAGAGGTCGCTGACAAGAAAACTGCAGTTGGCTCTACCGTATTTTGCCGCCTGTCGTGCACGAAAAGTACCAGGTAGTGGAGCATCCATTTATCAGGGCAGATTTCGCCAAGGAGACGCTGACGCCGCAGCAGATGCGCTGGGGGCCAATGCCGTTCCCAGAGGCGTCCGAGACGGTGGATTTCGTGAATGGGCTGCGCACGATCGGTATTGGTCCTCACTATACAACTGAATGAATGTCCGTTGTCGAGTCACTGATAAATGCTGTGTGGATGCAGGCGGAGCGGGAGACCCCATGATGAAAACGGGGATGGCCATCCACATGTACACAGCGAACTCCTCCATGACGGACAAGTGTTTCTACAACTCTGATGGAGATTTCCTGATTGGTACACGTCCATGCCGACGCTGTAAATGGTGATTTGGTTGTTGCGTGTGCGGTGTTTGACCCTTTGTGTGATGCTTGCGCACTATAAACTACGTTCATGTAGTTCCACAGCATGGTGCTCTCAAGATCACGACGGAGTTCGGAAGGATGCTAGTCTCGCCACACGAGATTTGCGTGATTCAGGTTTGAAAACTCCGTGATATTCCTGGTATCAAGCTTAGCGTGCAATTCTGCTGACTCCGTCATCATATCTTTGTTCTGTAGCGTGGAATCCGGTTCTCTGTGGATCTTGACGAGCCTTCTCGAGGGTATGTGTTGGAGGTCTACAACCGCCATTTCGTCCTCCCCGATCTTGGTCCTATTGGTGCCAACGGACTCGCGAATCCGCGTGACTTTGAGCACCCCGTTGCTGAATATGAAGACCGCGACTGTGAATATTTGGTGGTCAACAAGGTGCGATCATAGAAACAGTCTATGATTGATCTCGCCTTTGCCTAACAGATCGCTGTTATTTGAATTCAAGTTTGGAGGCCAGATGTTCTCTGCCAGAATGAACTTTTCACCCTTCAATGTGGTCGCGTGGCACGGAAACTACGTGCCCTACAAGTACAACCTGGACAAGTTCTGCACAATGAATGCAGTGAACTACGACCACCCGGTGAGCAAAGTCACTGTCGAATCAATTTGCATGTGAGGTCGTTGTGGTTACTAACCATGCAGTCGTGGCATGGATATTCCCGCCCAGGACCCATCAATCTATTGCGTGCTGACCTGCCAAACGGACGAGCCGGGCAACGCTGTTGCTGATTTTGTTATCTTCCCTCCGCGTTGGATGGTACGTGCTTGTCATCGTTCGCTTAGCAACTGCATTGCTTCAAGTAGTATTTTTATAACACGAATATCTGCAGGTCCAAGAGCACACATTCCGCCCGCCATATTTCCATCGGAATTGTATGAGCGAGTACATGGGGATGGTCTACGGCTGCTACGACGCCAAAAAGGGCGGATTTGTACCGGGTGGCGCTTCACTTCATAGCGTTGATACGCCCCACGGCCCAGATGCAGCGACGTTCCTTGCTGCCTCAAGCGCGCAACTGAAGCCGGAAAAGTTCGAGGGCGGCTTGGCTTTTATGTTTGAGACAACCTACCTCGTGAAGCTGACGGATTACGCTCTTCAGTGCGAGCACAATGATGCCGAGTACTGGAAGTGCTGGCAGAAGATGCCGAAGCTTTTCAACCCAGATCAGGTATAAAGCTCGCTCCCAACACATGTCAATGAAGCTTACATATCTTGAAGTTTAGGAATCTTTCTGCATGACAAGCGCCGCACCTGCGAGCGTCCATTTCGCCTTCGGATGAATCGTGTGCAGCGTCGCCAGGAACACGTACGTTGGCCCACGGAGCGTTGTCTGATACACTGGACATTCGAACACATCGTTGTTGCGTCGGAAATGACCCACAGCCGTGGCTTCCCACCGGCTCTCGATCACTACAGCACGCACATACATGATGGGTGCTGCGGGCAAGAGCTCTTTCGGCATCGGATCCACGAGGTGACCACCGCACGGAATATTGTCGATCTCATACGAGAAAGGTGACGTCTTTTCACCGTCCTTCGTAGGGAATTCCCAACGCGCGCCTTCTATGAAGAGACCATGGATATACGCGCCCATCTCCGGGTACGCCTCCGCTCCCTCCGGGTCTACGAGAGGCGTCACGTGGGTCTCGATGGCCATGGAGTCCAGAGGGATATCATGCGTTCGCGCAGTGCATTGCTTGACCGCTGTGAGGAACGCCGTGGGATTGAACAGGCCGGAGATCCACATCGAGTACGGCAAACGAAACTCGCTGGTCCAGGTGGAGAGGAACTGAACCCGTTCCAACACATCAGCGAACCACAGTGACAAGGACTTGCGGGACCACCACGCGTGTCGTTCCCATGAGCACAAGTGCAGGATATTCCGTCCAGGCACTTGGTTGATGGCCAACGCTTCCATGAGGTCCTCCATGGACTCCGTCATGTTCAAGGTGCCCTGGATCCCTTTTGTCAACTCCACCAAGCTCGACTGAATCTCGTGCAGTAGCGCGTGCATGCGGGTGGCTTCTTGCAGCGCGACCACGACATACGGGGACTGATCCGTGGTCAACAGCGGCTCTGCTTTCGCTTTCAAGTCTGCGAGGTCGATCTCCGACGGAAGTTGCTCCAGCAGTGTCTCAATGACCGCGTACACGCGCGAATTCCCCTTCACCAAGCCAGGAGTCGCCGTTGAAGAAGTCGAGGTGGAAGTAGCAGCAGCACCATCGGTAGCTGCAGCAGGTGTCGCAACTGGCTGGAATTTCGCGATCGTGGCGAACAACTCGTTGGACGCCTCCACGAGATAGCCCACCTCTGCGTTCGGGTGCAAGCCGTACACTGTGGGGGATTCGCTGGGCAGCTGGGACTCGATGTAGCTCGCGTACTTGCTGTAGCTGAAGCTGAACGGGTCGGGGCACTTGAAGCCTTCCGTGAGCTCCTTGCCTTTGAGAATCTCCCGTGTGAAGACCTCGTTCAGGTACGCGTTGTTAGTGATCCGGTCCCAGTGATCCGTGATGTGGCCACCGTACATGATCTCCCCGAAGATATAGCGCAGGTCATCCCATGGCAATGCCTTCGACTTACTTGTTGCTGCAGTGTCCAGATAACGCCGCAATACGTCCGAGCAGATGAGCAAGTCGCCAGTGTTGAAGCTATATGAGCGACTCCACCCTTGACAGCCGAACCTCCGTCGTCCCAGCACAAGCGCATGAAAGAAGCACAGTGCAAACAGACAGCCCTGATACTCGTTGGGCTGTGCGCATACCTCGAGTTGTTTAGCCGAGAAGTTGGCCCATGCACGGCGCAGATTGCTCTTCAAATCCGTCGGGGCCTCATTAGCAACCTTGATGCAGCTCTGCAATAGCGATTCTGGGAGATTACTGAGCGAGGCCAGTGCGGGGCCTTCGGACGATAGAAAGCAACGGAAGTTCTGGTCCGCAGACACAGAGTACACCTCCAGCGTACGCTCGAGCTTCGGGAGCCACGACTGCATGAGGTGGATATTCTGCAGGATCACCCAGTTGCCTTCGCGTGAGAACTTCATGAGAGTGTTGTCGGCCGTCTCTTCTTGTCCTTGACCCATCGAGATGTTGACGAGGTTGCCTCGCTCATACGTGAAGTCGAACTTCTTCCCGAGCGTTTCCACCCACGACGTGGGATCCACACCGGGGAACAGCACGAAGAACATGGGCGTCGACGCACTCGTCTCCTGATACGCCGCCTCCATGTCGAAGGGAGGCTGCTGTACCATTTGATTGCCAAACGCATCCCCGAGGAACGAGCGCAGAGCGAAAAGCATGCGATCCGGACGAAGCACTCGAATCAGGTGCAGGAGCTGCATGGGTGAGAGCGAGGTCTTGTATGGTCCCGGCGGCGGCTTCAACTCGGGCTTGTCGGCGTCACACCACTCTCGCCATTCCTCACTGTCTGAACGGAGGAAGGTGGTGAGTTTCTGCAGACCAGGTACGTTCTCCTCGAGCTTGCGCACGCGAAGCCACGTCGTCTCCGTCATCCATTCGCTCAGCAACCCCATCCCAGATCCCATGTCAGCTGCGGTGGCACAAGTCACTAATTGGTGGAGGTCGCCGGCACTCATCTTGTTTTCCGCTTGCAGAATCGCGAAGCACAGCTGCGTGGCCAGCGTGAGCTTGTCCTTCTCGAACAGTCCGCGGCGAACGTAGTTGAACACGACGTCGGTGATGGACGCCTTGAGCTGCGCACACCGCGCCTCGATCTGCGCTGAGGAGGGCATCGCTTCCTGGTCCGTTTCCTTCACGAGTGCGTCCAGATCCTGCTCACCATTACTGTCCACGACGCGATCTGCCAGCAGCAAGTCCGAATTCCACTGGAACCGTTGCGACACAATCACCTTCTTCGCTGCAGCCTTCAGTCGACCCAACAAGCCCCCGCCACCGCTCGAAGACGATGGACGACCCGGATCTTTCGTGTTCTCCGCCAAGGCCAAGTCAATGCCGCGCTGGAAGATCACGACGTAGGCGTTCAGCGAGTACACGTAGTACGAATGCATGCGATGCAGGCCGTCCATGATGAAGAAGAGCAACGCGCCCCGACTCGCCACGGACTGATACTTGGCGCTCAACTCGTTGATCTGCGCCTCGTATTCTGTGGCTTTGGCGGCTTTGATGGCGATCTCCTTGGCCGTGGCCTTGGTCGTCTCCAAGTCCGTGATCACCTTCACATTCTCTGTGATGTCGCCTTCTGCGTCTGCCAAGCTCGACAGAATGCGATCTTCCAGCGTCTGCACGCGGATCTTGAACTCGTTCTGCTGATGAATGAGTGCCGTGCGCACTTTGGCGGTCTTGGGCCACTCCTTGCGTACCACAAGAGCAAGCAGTTGATCCTCCAGGCCTTGCTGCGTGACGGCGAAGTTGATCATCGTGGTCTCGGCTTGGAGCTCCGGCGGGTAATGCGGATTCGACAGCTTCGTGTGCAGATACAAGCGAAACTCTGGGTGCAACTCCACGAACTTGTCGCCCATTTTCAACAAGGTCTTGTGACCACGCACTGTTGTGGATCGCGAGATGACTGGCCACAGACACACCTCCAGCTTCTCGCTCATGTTCTCCACCACCACCGTATAGCCATGTTCAACCGCGGTGTCCAGTAACTGCGGTAGATTAGACTGATCCTGACGCACGACGTGCAGAGAGCTTGGCGCCGCACGTCGTGCATGCTTCTCCATCTCCCGCAGCCAGTAAATGCCCTGCAATTGCGGGTCGATAAGCAGCGGGGCGCGCGTACTGTTACGCACGATGGCTCCGTTTTCGATAGACACGCGATCGCTCGGCAGCCCTCGAGTGCTCCACTCCGCGATCTCGGATTGCGTGGCCAAGATTTGGAGCGGGTTGCCATCACCCGTCATAGCGATGGCTGAAGGCGTGGTCTTCTCTTTATCTGCTGCTGCCTTGGAGGGTTTTTCAGTCAGAGATTTGCGAAGGAACGGCAGCCACTTGGTGTTGACCAGCAAATCTCGAAACGGCTTCGTAAAAGCGCCGACGTACGACACGAAACTCGCGGCGATCACGACGTCGCAGACCAGCATGTCGGCGCCCAAGCGAAGCTGCTCCAGTTCCTGAGCCCAGCGCAAGCTCTCGCTGCCCAGAGCGTTCGCCAGGCGCCGCGCAAGGTCCATGCGAAGTCGACCCTTCTCGAGCATCGCAACGGCGTCTTGAACTTCCTTGTTGGTGCTTTCGAACTCTTCAGTCAAGACCGCGAGCTTCGTCTCTAAAGCCGCAACTTTCTGATTCACGAGCTCCAGCCGTTCATTGGCGACCCGCAGCTTCTCGTTCGCCTCCTCCAACGCGCGCTTCTTGGGCTCCACCACGATGATAGCGTCATAATACGCCACGATGTTGATGACCCAGGCGCAGAGTCCCGCAGCTGCCGAGTTCTTCTTCTCGATTGTCTCCACGTTGAAGTGTTCTAGCTGCAGGAACGGACGAATCTCCTTCCAGTTCACCTCAGGTATCTCCTGGTTATCCACCTGCATCTTGAAACCTTTCAGCTCCTCCACTAACGCGTTGATGTTGCCCAGCAGCGTCTTCTTCGCCGCCTCCCAGGACCGATCCTTGTCTTTCACTTTGCCGTTCTTCTGGATCACAATACTCGGGTTCACGCCGGCGAAAAGCACCATCACAGCCCCGAAGACATCACCCACACCTGCAGGTGGCTTCGCCATCGTCTTGCAGTTGCCTAAGTCCTTCTTGTTGAGGGTATCTAACGCCGCCATGGCTGCTTCCACCATCGGCTGAGCCTGCGCAAGATCAGCTTCCGTGTCGGCCTTCTTGGTGGACACGTCGGTCTGAATGATCGCGCACTTCTCGCGTTCGACGTTCGCTTTCACCGTCTCATTCTCCACGACATCCTTATCTTTCTGGAGACGTGCGGCGAGCTCCTCCACTATCACCTTCTTCTTCTCGGCCTCCTCTAGCGTGCGCTTCAGCTGGTCCTCCATGCTGGCAACGACCTCGCCTGTCGCCTCCATTTTCTCAAGCCCATTCTGCAGACGTTGCATGGCCTTCTGGTGACTTGAATGCTTCTGAGTGAGCAGTTTGCGGTACAGTGCCAGACATTCCAGATACGACTTGGGCGTGGAGTACACGTGGCGTTTCTCGTGTGCGAAGAACTCCTTGGCCAGCGCGTTCGTGCTCTGGAACGCAAAGGGCATGAAGTTCTGGACGGCGACAGCGACATTCTCCGGGGGAATCAGCTGCGGCTCGTCATCAAACGCCAGGAACCGCGCAGCCACAGAGCGCAGCGCTTCATTGGGCCACGGCTGGAACCAATCAATGGACGCACAGCTCACAAGCGCCGGGAACTTCCGAGCTCGCATCCTGAAGTCCGACGTGGCTGGGGAAAAGCAGAGCACCACGTGCAGATTGCGTTTGATCTCCTGGACGAACCACCGCCACGCGCGCTCTTTCTCGGATCCCTCAGAGCCCATGACATTGCTTGACCCGCCGGTGGAGTCGGTTAGAGCGTTCGCTGCAAGCGCCGCCATCATTTTCGGCTGGAACTGCTGGATCAAGTTCGTTTGCTCGTCGGCGGTGTACAGATCCGGGATATTGCCGCTGGACAAGAGGTCGTTCAGATACACAAGCATCCGTTCGTTCTTGATTTGGTTGTCGCCGAACAGGAAGACGACGCCATCACTTTTGACACCAGCTTTCAAGAACATATTCTGCAGATCCGACTTGAAGTCCAGTAGCGAATACGACTGCGTGATCGTGATCTCCACCAATGCGTAGCCGCATATGAAGGTGCTCAGTCGCGCCAGCGATTTCCGACCGCTACCTCCGACACCAACAAGAAGCGCGTGACCCGAAGGGTTCGAGATGATGCGGACGATGCGGGCGATGTGTTCAAGTGCGTCCTTAAACAGCACCAAATCCATTTTCGCGTTCAGCTCATTGTGTTCGGCCAGCGCTTCCTCCACAGTCGCATGCAACACTTGCATGGACACGACCTGATCGTACTCATTGGTCCGCAATCCGTTCGCGAAATGGCAGAAGAGAATCGGATCTGCCTGGAGGAGTGACGAGTCGTTACTGCTCTCAGTACTGGAAGAAGCCGGCGCGAAATATCGCATGAAGTTGAGAGCTGGGAAGCATTTGCGAGCTTGCTGTTGCACGATGGATGTGAACTTAGCCAAGTCTTGTGTGGATACCAAGCGGTCCCCGTAGACACGCGAGGTTTCGTGCACCCACAGTAGCGCGAACTTCAGTGGGTCCTCGAAAGTGGACGGTTTGGCCATGAGCAGTCCTTGGAACACGTTGGCGACGTGTCGGATGTTGAATTCGTAGTGGAAATTGGCTGCTGTCTTGCGGAAGGCACTGGATACTTGGACGTGAAGGTTCAGCGCGGCTTTCAGAATCGACTGCGACATCTTGCGGATCTCCTCCACAAAGTCGGCCACGTAGCCCTCCAGAAACGTCGAGTAGATGACCTGGAGACTCGCGGGGCTCAGTTGTGGGATTGAGAATGTGACGAAATGTCGTTGAAGCCGTGGGTTGATGCTGAAGCTGCCGGCGTTGGGGTTCATACAGCTCAGGAACTGTACATTCACAATCTGCTTGAGTGAGAACTTGGCTCGGTCGTACCAATGGCCATAGTCCAAATACTGGCGAAGAAGTGCCAGAGCGCTCTGGGTTCCATACGGATCGATTTGTGGGAGATTGAGGTCGTCCAGAAAGTAAATGATCTGGTCACCCACCGTTGGGCCAAACGTTGAGCCAACTCGTTTCGACAGTTTGGATTCCAAGATCACTTGAAGTGCTGTGGCGTTCGTGTAGTAGTTGAAATTGACGTTCGTGCTGGTACAGACGGAGTTTCCACCAGAGACTGCGGTCGGAGTTGCTGTTGATTGTATAGCGCCTCCAGTTGGCCCTCCGGACGACCGTGTATACAGATTATTGAGCATTCCTTGCACCAACTGGGTCTTGCCAGTGCCAGCATTACCACAAAGCATGAACGGCCGCTCTTCTCGGACCAGCAAAGTCATCCAACTCGTGATGGAGGCGGTCTCAGGAGTGGACACGGTAATAGATGCCATGGCCACGGAGCCGTCGAAGTGGACCATCTTGAAAAACGGCGAGGCCCGCCACGTATCGAACGTCAACGTATTCGGATTCAACCAGTAGTCGAACACCGTGTCGCGTGCTGGGAACTTAATGTGCTTGAATTCCCCGCGCCACCACTCGCTGAACAGCTTTCGGAAGTCCGTACCGTCGTCTGTGATAGTCAATGCTGCTCCAAAAGCCCAAACGGAGATGAATCCGCTGAGGATGTCCACTCTCTTAGCGTCGCGCAAGGTTTCGGCATCCAACACAGCGTCCAGGAAGTAGAGATACGTCTGTACCATAGTGATCTCCTCCATTGGCACGATGGTCTTGCACTGCTGTTTCACGAAGGAGACGATGGGAGTGATGTATTTGTTCATGGCCTCTCCAAGGGCAGTGCGCTGCTGGACTGTCGCTCCTTTGGTAGCCACCCAACTGGCCAAGAATGATCGCCATTGGAAGCCGTCGTCGTCCGAGATGTACAGAATCCCTGCGCGTGAGACGGTAGCAGGAGTCGCGTACTTGAGATCGCGGATTTCAAAGAGGAGCCGCATGTTAGGCTTCAACGGGATCCGCTCATTGGACGCCAGCGTCAACATCTTGTTGTCGTCCATGACGGAGTTCATGGATTCGATCCAATTGGCATCCAAATCACCGTCCAAAACGATCCATTTTGGACGAGAATCCGTCATGGAAGTACTGGCCAGATCACGCATGACCTTCGAGAGCAAGCCGTCTTTCCATTCGCGAGTTCCGAGCACCATGTACCCATACAAATCTTCAGTGGACACCGCCTTCGGATTGAGATCAATGACCTTCGTCACGTATTCCTCGCCCTTTTTCTTCCTGGCCGCCACCAATGTCTCACAGCACTCCGTTTTGCCACTACCTGGGGGTCCCATAATAAAGACACAGTGACGAATAGCCAATAGTTCTTCCAGTTGAATGACTTTCAGCAAAAATTGCTCATGTGGCCAGAGTCCTCGGTCTTCGCACGCCACGTGAACGTATTTCTCCATCGCTTCGTCAACTTTACGCGGTAGATTCAGTTTCGGGAACAAATCGCTCAGTAACCCTCGAAAGACGAGCAAATCTTGCTCCACAATCTTCGGCAGGTTAAAATCTCGTAGCGAACGCATGAGGATCTCCTGTTCAGACAGTTTCGGCTCGGCACGCTTGAAGGAACCCGCGACTACCAGCACACTCTTGACAGCTCGTAGTCCCCAGTCGTAGTGGTCTTGTTTGGATAGTAGCTCCCGTAGCAATGAATACAGATTGAAGAACTTGGCGGCCAGTAGTTTGGCCTCTCGGAATCCCTCAGCCATCAACATATTCTCGCAGATAAGCACCAGATCGGGTGCCATGACGGTGATAGGTCGGAAAAGCGCCTTGAGGCCTTCTGGAAGCTCCGAACGACCTAGATATCCAGGATTCATCGTGATAAACGTGCCGCAAGTTGGATCCAGCTTCA
>MBAC02006052.1:0-36975 GCA_001712635.2 Nothophytophthora sp. Chile5
GCGTCCTGGGCGTCGGCGATGTGACTCGCTGGGACTTCAGCTGCCTGGATCTGTCCAACGCCGACATGTTCGCTGCCACAGCCGTGCTCTTCCGGTCGCTGGGTCTGCTGGAGCGCTTCCAGGTCGGTACCGAGACGTTCGCGACCTTCCTCTCGCACGTGGCGTCCCACTACCGCGCCAACGCCTTCCACAACTTACAGCACGCCTTCCAAGTGACCCACGCCACCTTCTGTCTGTTACGGCGCTCGGGTGTGGCCCACACGTACTTCGCGCGCGTGGAAGTGTTCGCCATGCTCGTGGCCGCGCTCTGCCATGACTTGGATCATCCAGGAAACACCAACGACTTGGAGGTCAAGGCACACAGTCAGCTAGCACTGACCCACAACGACGACGCAGTGCTGGAACGCCATCACTGCCGCGTGGCCTTCATCATCCTGAGCCATCCAGGCGCCAATCTGCTGGCTCGACTGCCCTCCCGAGCCTGCTTCGTGTACGTCCGCCGTCTGCTCATCCACTGCATCTTGGCCACCGATATGGCCAAGCACTTCGACAAGTGCAAGGCGCTCGAGGGCCTCTCCAGACGGCAGCTTCATACGGGCAAAGGCCGGAGCAAACACCGCTTCCTCTTCATGGCCATCCTGCTCCACGCCGCCGATCTGTCGGGCCAGGCCTTGCCGTACGTCCAGGCTGCACGGTGGGGGATGCGAGTCCTCTCCGAGTTCCAGCATCAAGCCAAGAGCGAGGCCGAGATGCACTTGCCCGTGGACTCGTTCATGGCCAACCTGCATCAGCCCAAGACACGCGTCACGGTGCAGCTCAACTTCATCAACTACGTACTGCGTCCCATCTGGCTGCCTCTGGCCACGCTCTGTCCGGAACTGCGAGTCTACGCTGACGCATTGGAGGCCAATCGCGAACGCTACAAAGCCGAACTGGACAGGCTGCAGCGTGAGCCCAACGATCAGCCAATCCCAGTAGCGTCGTCCACCGTCTACGTGCGAGGCGACAGCACGCGTCTCCTGCTTGAATCTCCACGGAAATTCCAAGCAAACACGTCAGATTAAAGCTCAGGTACTGGATACAGACAGGGAATGCAGTAAGTAACAGGGAGATAACCACAAGCGAGCATGTTACAGGTACCGTCCCGCCTTCGTGCCTTCTGTGACCATCCGTTAGCCGCGACGAGACAAGACCTGTGTGCTCTTGGTGCTCACGATCGCCACGACGCTGCTCTGCTCCATCAACACGTCTTCCACGGCTCGAGCCCGAGCGTTCGACAGCAGGTCCGAGAGCAGACTCTCCACCTCCTCCTCGGCCTCTCCAGCCGCCACGACGTGCACCAATGTACTGCGTAGGAACTCAGCGTCCAATTGAATCTGCTGCAGCGCGAACTTGGACAGCTGCAGCAGTCGCACCCACTCACTGAACGCCTTGATGGCCATCTTCAGCATGGCCTGCACGAACGCGTCGGCCGTGAGCTCCAGATCTGTGGGGAAGATCTGGATCTTGCGTGCGAAGATGCGGGCCACGTCCAGCTGCATGCCTGAGGATGCGGCCACGGCGCCGCCGTTGCGAGATCGTAGCGCGCTGGCTCGACGACGAAAGTCCCGACTCGCGGTGCGGCTGTTGCTGCCCACGAAGGCGCTGTGCTCATCGCCGAGCGCCAGTGCCAGTTCCTTGCCGAAGCGGAACGTGGCCTCCACGACCGCGGCCATCATTTCCTGAACGCTGCGTGGCTCTTCGTCCATGTCGGCCCACGAAGTGGCAGCTACCCCGTTCTGAATCAACAAACACAACTGATTGCCGTACTGCCTCGCCACGACCTGCAGTAGCTCGACCGAGGACTCGCGAGTCACTTGGATCATGTGCGTCACGTCCAATTGACTCATGTGACGGCTGCGTCTCGCGTCACCTCCTTCTCCAGCTTTCGATGGAGATAGAGGCGCAGGAAGACACTCGATGAGTTCACGGACACACTCGCCGATGCCTTCGGTCGCCAGCTCCCGGCACATACAGGCAAGAAAGAGCAGGAACGGAGGACTGGGCTCCAGCCACGGCAGCACCAGAGCGTCACTTTCTTCCCCTCGGGCCACGGATGACGCGTCAGTCTGAGTGAAGGCGCGCTTGGGCTCCGCATACAAGAGCACGGCAGCGTTAAA
This sequence comes from Nothophytophthora sp. Chile5, assembly GCA_001712635.2. Taxonomy (NCBI): domain Eukaryota; phylum Oomycota; class Peronosporomycetes; order Peronosporales; family Peronosporaceae; genus Nothophytophthora; species Nothophytophthora sp. Chile5. The sequence goes on from MBAC02006052.1 coordinate 2,160, forward strand.
CCACTTCAGGAAGTGATAAAATTGACTCTGAAGGGAAGAAACACACACGAACTGGCGTTAGAAACCGATATGAGGCTCATGAATAGCCAGACTTGGTCAGTTCCAACGGTAGCTGCGCGTACCTGCACCAAGTCGGAGAAGAGACGGCTGATCTCCGACAGGATGGAGGCGCCCGTTTGCACCAGAGGCTCCATCTGCCGCAGCACCTGCTGCATCATATCCGTGAACTTCTTGGCTGCGTCCTGAGCCAGAGGCTGCACGCTCTGGCTGCTCTCGCTGACTCCTGCAGTCGGAGAGCGTGAGCTGCGTCCCAAGCGAGTCACGTCCTCGTGAGCTGAGCAGAAGAGGTCCCCGGTCTCCTGCCGCAGGTTCTGGAAGACTCCTTCGATCTGGAAACGTACACAAGCCTCCACGATTTCAATCGCGGTCGTGGCCAGGCCGCACATGGGGATGATCACGTCCACGCCCTTCACTTGAGCCACAAAGTACTTGAGCACTCGCATGAAGGCGAAATACTCGCTGTCCACGGCGTCCTCGTCATCCTGCAAGAGCTTCAGGACCTCGCTCGTCGTCCCCTGCACCAAGAGCGCCACGCGTTCAGTGGGTAAGCAAGAGTCAAATAGAGAGCAGAGCTGCGAGAAGGACGTGAGCACGTACAAAGTCGGGGAGAGGACGTCGGAACTGCGTTGTGCACACGTCCAAGTACAATGCGAAGAGCTCCTTCGCAAAGCCGAGGAACAGGTCGTCCCGCACCACTTCCGACGACTTCCGCGACGTCTTCTCGCGCGCGACAACCTCCGGCATGAAGTGCGTCTTGTACACCGAGAAGACGCGACTCAGTTTCGCGAGAACGTCCTCGTTGAACCGCTGCAGGAAGACGAGCACCGACTCCTCCATCCCTTGACGCTGTAGGAGCACAACGCGACCATCAGATCCAGCGCAACGGGACTCAAGGAGCGCAGGAACCAGTCGAGAAGGACAAACACTTACTTGATACACCGCCAAGGCGCGTTCGAAGTACGTTTGATGCCACTCGATGAACTGGTCGCGGATCTCGTCGTTGCAAGCGTCCAGCTGATGCAGCAGCATCACCGTCTCGCAGATCTAAGCACAGGAACAGCAGCAACACCTTGCGTCAGTTGGTTCCCATGTAAAAAGTGATAGCCAGTTCTTCAACGTACCTCCGCCGATGAGAGCGTGAGGTCCAGCATCCGCTTCTTCAGCAGCCGCTCCAGTTGCTGCATGATCTTCTCCGCTTCCAATTGAATCGTCTAGCAAGTCACCGAGCCAAAAACACAGCGAAGTCAGTGCTTGACGTCCCTCGGGTCAGCCTGAACCGCTTTGGGAGAGCGACTGGTCTCACTTTGAAGGACGCGATGTGCTCGTATCGACCCAGGATCCGGCGCGCCAGCAAGTAGTACTTGGTGGCGTTGGCGTACTCCTGTTGCTTCACGGCGCTGCAGCAAGCGAGGCCAGCAAGCACCCAATAAACCCCACAAACACGCCAATCAGTCAGCTCCCGCCCAGGTCTCTGGTCGCTTTGGGGCGAATTCGTACGTGTTGAGGCGCTGCGGCAGCTCGAAGATGAACTCCAGCCGCTTGAGCAGACGCCGCACGCCGATGAGCTTCTCCACCTTGGAGCGGTGCGGCGCCAGCGCCACGTTGATGCTCTCGCTCTTGGCCGTGATGGCGTCCATGCTGGCCACCACGCGCCCCACCTCGTCCTCCATGCTGGCCACGTTGTTCTTCATCTTGCGGATGGTGTCCGTGGCGCTGATGAACTTGTTGTAGTTCTCGTACACGAGCATCTGCATGTTGGTGTCCAGCTCCTTGATCTCGCGGATCAGCTGGTCGTCCGTCTCCAACAGGTCGTTCAGGCCACGGGACTCCAGCAGCTCCTGCGACCAGCAAACAACAGAAACAAGGCGGCGTTTCAGGGCCCCGCCGCTCCCCTGTTGCCGCGTCCCGCGGGAGACCGACGCACCTTGACGTAGGTCTTGGGCGCGAAGCCGGGCGAGTCGATGTTGCGCAGCCGCTCCTGCTCGCTCTCCTTGTCCTGCAGCCCGTAGTAGCTGCTCAGCAGCTCCTGCATGCGCGCCATGCCGTGGTCCTCCATGTCTCCCAGCCGCCTGCTTCAATCCCCGCAAAATGGATATTCGCTCGAAGGAGCGTTTGCTGTTTGCGGAATTTGCAAAACTGTACTGCATTTCAATAGTTTATATCTTACAGAGGTCATCCATGTGGTTCATTTACAGATACAATCATATAAATCCGTCGCAGGTTAGTAACTTGTCGAAACATAACGGATGCGAGTACAGTTGTCCCTCTGTAAAGGGGCCGTTGACGCGGTTGGATGGCTCGCTGGACTCCACCCAAACGTCACAACACAAGAAGCGAGCAGCTCCATCAGTGGCCATGGCTTCGCGGACGTTCATGCGGGCGCACGGCCACCGCCAGCAGCAGCCAGAGGCTCCAGCGGATGCGGAAGACGCCGCCGCCGCTGCAGCCGCCGCGGCGCTCAAGCAGAACGAGCGCGAGCGGCTGGAGATCGAGCGATTGGAGGCGCGTCTGGCCGAGCAGACGCCCGCGCGCGGCTCGCAGCTGGGCGAGGCGACCAGCTTCGACCTGTTCCCGCTGTCTGTGGCCTCTCGCCGCGGTCTGCGGCTGTGCGGCTTCACGGCGCCCACCAAGATCCAGGTGGGCGCGCTGCCCCACGCGTTGGCGGGTCGTGACGTGCTCGCAGCCGCCAAGACCGGCTCGGGCAAGACGCTGGCCTTCCTGCTGCCCGTGCTGGAGAAGCTGTTCCGCCTGCGCTGGGGCGTGGAGGACGGCCTGGGCGCGCTCGTCATCTCCCCGACACGCGAGTTGGCGCTGCAGATCTTCGAGGTACTGCGAAGTGTCGGCAAGGCGCACGCCTTCTCGGCTGGCTTGGTGATCGGCGGCAAGAACTTCCGCGAGGAACAGTTCCGTCTCGTGCGCATGAATCTGCTGGTGTGTACACCCGGTCGCCTGCTGCAGCACATGGAGCAGACGCCAGCCTTCGACGCCAGTAACCTGCAGGTTCTGGTACTGGACGAGGCCGACCGCATCTTGGACTTGGGCTTCAAGACGCAGCTCGCCTCCATCTTGGAGCACTTGCCGCCTGCCGGTGCTCGCCAAACGTTGCTGTTCTCCGCCACGCAGACCAAGTCAGTGAAGGACCTGGCGGCGCTGAGTCTCCGTGAGCCCGAGTACGTGGCGGTGCACGAGCACTCGGCCAATGCCACGCCCAAGGGCCTGTCGCAGAGCTACGTGGTGACGCCGCTGGAGCGCAAGCTGGACGTGTTGCTGTCCTTCGTGAAGGCGCATCTCAAGCAGAAGACCATCGTGTTCCTGTCCACGTGTCGCCAAGTGCGCTTCGTCCACAGCGTCTTCTGCAAGCTGCAGCCGGGCGTGCCGCTCTGCGCTCTCCACGGCAAGTACAAGCAGGGCAAGCGCGTGGAAGTGTACTACGAGTTCCTCAACAAGCCGGCGGCTGTGCTGTTCGCCACGGACGTGGCTGCTCGCGGTCTGGACTTCCCGCAGGTGGACTGGGTGCTGCAGCTGGACTGCCCGGAAGACGCCGCCAACTACATCCATCGCGTGGGCCGCACGGCTCGCTACAACAAGCAGGGCAAGGCTCTGCTGTGTCTCGTGCCGTCCGAGGTGGACGGCATGACCAAGCGGCTGGAAGACGCCAAGGTGCCGATTCGAGAGACCAAGCTGAACCCGGCCAAGACCGCCAGCTGCAGGCAGAAGGTGGCGTCCGTGGTGGCCGGCGATAAAGACATCAAGGCGCTGGCGCAGAAGGCCTTCATGTCGTACGTGCGCTCCGTGCACTTGCAGCCACATCGGGACGTGTTCCAAGCCGCGGAGCTGCCGCTAGATTCCTTCGCGGAGTCCCTGGGACTGCCTGGCGCACCGCGGATGCCCTTCCTGAGCAAGATGCAGGCCGAGAGCGAGCAGAGCAACGAGGCGATGCGAGAGGAGCTGCGTGGCAAGAAGAACGTGAACCGCAAGCTGCAGCAGCTGAAGGAGAAGATCAAGACGGAGAAGCAGCGCAAGCGGCTGGCTCGACAGCTCGCGGCGCTGGGACCCGAGGAGCAGGAGAAGGCGAAGCTGAAGCAGCAGCAGAGGGAGAAGAAGGAAGAGGTGGAAGAAGAGGAGGAGGAGGAAGAGGAGTCGTTGATGGTGGTCAAGCGGCGGCACAACTGGGACCAGGAGGACGAGGAGGACGAGCCGCTGGATCTGGATGCGCTGGGCCGCAGCAAGAAGAAGCAGAGGAAGCTGCGCGTGGACGTGGACGCTGTGAACGCGACCAAGCGCGTGTTCGACGACGACGGCAAGAGCTCCAGTATGGCGGAGCGGCTGGCCGTGCGCAACGCCCACGAAGGCGGCGGCGCGGAGTTCGCGGACGTGGCGACGAATGCGCTGAAGTACCAGGAGGAGGTGACGGCGCGCCTGAACGCCAAGGACGCGGACGATCGCAGACTGGAGAAGGAGCGCGTGCGAGCCAAACACCACAAGAAGCGCATGAAAGTCAAGGGCGAGCGCGACGAGAGCGACGAGGAAGCGAGCGAGGACGAAGGCGTGCGGCTGGCGGTGGGCGACGAGAGCGAAGGCAGCAGCGGAGAGGAGGAGGACGACGACGAGGGCAGCAGCGAAGAGGAGGAGGAGGAGGGCCAGAAGAAGCGGAAGGTGGATCGCCAGGCCGTGGCCAGCCAGGAGGAGTTGGCCTTGCGCATGTTGCAGCGTCGGTAGACGACGGCAATAGTCGACGAATGGGTGGTACTGTGGATCACCTGAATAGAAGCCTTGTTGGCGTTACTTCATGTGGCGTCACTTTCACTTTAGTGACAGTCGCGATGGATTATGCAGATGTCTCTGCTGGCGGCACGAAAATACACTTTTGTGTCTCTCCAACATTCAATTTGGTGTTTTTGCTTTACCACCCAGGGAATACCAAGGGCTTTTCCTGATTGAAGCGCAAAACCACAACGCCGAATTGGGTCAAACGCAAACCACCCACTCCTTCTCGACCTGGGCAGTTGGGCTTTTGCTTTTGCCGCTTGGAGTTCGGGCGTGCGTGGCATTTCCCCACGAAGCCGCAATGGAAGAAGTGGCCGCGTCTCCGTCGCTTCCTCCCGCTGCGGCGCCCGCTCTCCACCGGCTTCCCAGCGGGATGCGCATCCCATCCGAAGCGGACGCGTCCTGCGCCGACGCGCGGCCGCGTCGCCGCCGCGTGCGCGCCGTGGCCATGATCCTGGACGACGTCTTGTACGACCACACGGGGCTGCTGTCCCATCTGGCCATCGACCGCGGCGTGGCGCAGCTGCTGGCGGAGCGCGCGTTCCCGACCGACGCCGAGGCCTTCGAGGCGCTGCAGACCTTCCGCAACGCCTACGGGCTGCGCAAGCGCTTCCCGCGCTTCGTGGACAGCTTGGTGGCGGGGCCGCAGGCCAGACTCACGCCCGACCAGGCCCAGCGCGTGATCGCCGCCTACTACGAGAGCAACGTGCCCGAAGCGCGCGGCATCACGCCGTTCCCGGGCGCGCGGAAGGCGCTGCTGGAGCTGCAGGACGGCGGCGCCTGTCGCCTGGCGCTGCTGCTGATCGGCAAGCCGGATGTGCAGCAGGAGCGCTTGAAGGCGCTGGGCGTCGAGGACCTCTTCGCCGAAGTGGTGTTCGTGCGCGCCAACCCGAGTCTGGCGCAGCTCACGACCGCCATGAAGGAGCTCGCGCGTCGCCTGGACGCGCCGCCGTCCGCCGTCATGTTCGTGGGTCGCAAAGCCTTCTACGAGATCAAGGCCGCCAACAGCGTCGGCATGCTCACCGTCCGCGTGGTGCGTACTCAAAGGAAGCCCAAGTCACAGACGTGCAGAGCGATCTGATGGAGTTATGGGTGTGTTTGTCATTGCAGCTCTTCGGCAAGTACACGAGCGTGATGCCCACGGACGAGATGGAGCAGTCGGACTTCCAGGTACAGCCAGCCGCCCAGGCGCTAGCTGCCTCTGTCTGCTGCTTGCTCTGTGCTTGAGACCAACCGTCGTCCTCTGCTGCCACTAGATCGAGTCGATCGAGCAGCTGGAGCCGATCGTCAAGCTGGCCGACCAGCAGATGCTGCAGCCCAAGATCGTGGCCATCGGCGGAGGCACGGGCCTCGCCGTGCTGCTCAAGGAGCTGCGTCACTACCCAGCCGACCTCACCGCCGTCGTCACAGGTACCTACCGCTTCGTCTGTCTTGTTGATCACAAACCATCGCCACTCACTCTCTTCCTCCCCCTTCCATTGCTGTAAGTGTTCGACTCGGGTCGCCACTCGGGAGCTCTGCGGAAGTACCTGGGCATCCTGCCGCCCGGAGACATCCGCAACTGCCTCGTAGCGCTCTCTGACTCCGGTACGTCGTCTCCTTCCCAGTCTCTTGAAGGCGGCAGAGAGCTGACTCGTCATCACGCTGTGGATGGGAGCAGATGAGCTGCTGAGCAAGCTCATGAACTACCGCTTCCGGGACAACTTCATGGAGGGCTGCAGTCTGGGCAATCTGCTGTTGGCGGCGCTCACGGACCTCCAAGGCGGCTTCGACCGCGCCATCTCGTCGCTTGCTGACGTGCTGAACATCCGCGGCTCCGTGCTGCCAGCCACGCTCGAGAGCACGGAGCTCTGTGCCGAGCTGACTGACGGCTCCGTCGTCGTCTCAGAGGTCAATGTCCGCAGCCCTTTCGTGCCTGAGGACGAGACCGACTCGACGCCAAGCAGCTCCAGCAACAGCTCCAGCGGGACGCCGCCCCCGACGCCTCCCAAGGCGGAGCAGCAGCAGCAGAAGGTGAAGAAGGCGCCCATCAAGCGTGTGTTTCTCGAGAACCCAGACGTCCAGGCCTTCCAGCCAGCCGTGCGAGCCATCGAGGAGGCAGACATTATCGTGCTGAGTCCCGGAGGCTTCTACACATCCATCATCGCCACGCTACTGGTGCCAGGCATCCGTGACGCCATCGCTCGAAGCGCGGGCGCCACGGTCTACGTGAGCAACGTGACGACGCAGAGCGGCCAGACGGATGGCTACACTCTCAGTGACACGCTCGACGTGTTGTCCACGTATCTGGGTGCGAACGCCATCGACTACGTGATCGCCAACAACGCGCAGCCCCCGGAGGACGTGCTTGCCCCCTACGTGGAACGCGGCGAGCAGCTCCTGCTGCCCACGCCGGCGATGGCGGCCAGCAATCATCCAGTACTGCTGCAAGGCCAGACCTTCCAGGAAGACCTGGTCGCTGGCCGCGTGGCACGCGAATGGCAGAAGACGCCCATGCTCAAGCACAGCGGCCGTCGCGTCGCTGCCATCCTCTACAGCATCATCGATCAGGAGATGGATCGCCATCGACCGCACCAGCAGCAAAGTGCTGTTCACGGGGTAGCGACCGCCACGAAGAGGCCGAGGACATGGCCGTCGGTGCTCACAGCGCCCGTGACGGTGCTGAGCTTGCTGGTCGCGACCACGTTGCTGGCCTCCGTGCTCCGTCGCCAGTAACCACCTCAGGAAGCTGAGGAAGGCTGGTGCATCTCTAGAACCACGTCGAACCGTCAGTGTCTGAAGCTCCTCGAGCGATGACAAGACACAGACACACAGATATGCACGCACTTACGTTGTCTTGCATAAATACCCTCCGCTTCATCTTCTTCGTCTTGCTGCGCTGCTTCATGTGTCCAGGTCCCATCCAGTCAAGATCCAGTCAAGCAGCCAGGTCGGTCGACAGACCAGCTCTGACTCACATCCAAGGCAGCAACGACGTGGGCAAAGAGGACGTGGAGGGGGTGGACGAGGAGGACGAAGACGTCGTGGCGCTGCTGCTACCGCTGGACTGGCCAGGCTGCTCCTCGAAGCCGTGATGCGAGACCATGAACTCGGAGAAGGCTTGCGTGGCGATGAAGAGCGTGCGGAACTCGCGCATCTCCGGCGTGGAGGCGGCGAGGTAGCTGGCCTCGTCGAAGAAGACCGTGCGCTTGTGCGCGAACTCGTCTGTCCAGACGTAGCGATGGTACCCGAAGTCGCCGATGAGGACACGAACGGCACGCAAGAACAGGCCACGCACCGCGAGTTCCGGGAAGACCAGCGGTTTGCTGGGGAAATGGTGTGCGAACACGTGGTCGCTTCGGCTCACGTTGGGCTTCAGACACTCGTACAGCGCGTCCCGCAGAGCGAAGCGAACGCTGTCAGGCAGAGCGCAAGGCACTTCGCCACGCAGCACCGCTCCTTTGTCCAGATCCACCACCACCAGCTCTTCTCCAGCTCCCGCGAACAGATCCTCGCCGCCTTCCTCGACGACTTGACGCTGAGCTTCGTCGAGTGCGCGCTTCTCGGCGCCGAAGATGAAGGGCGTGGGGCACTCGAGGTACTGCAGCAGCCGACGCGGCAGCACCGGCAAGTACACGTGCGGCCAGGATAAGGGGTGCATGAGGGCGCGGAGGGACTCTCCGACCTTCATGAGCACCGACAGGTAGGACGATACCAGCAGGATGCGGCTCTCCAGCAGCGCCGCGGTGAACACGAGCAGCACGGTGGACACGTCCAGCGTGTCGAACAGCAGACGAACGGAGTGGTCCAGACGCGGCAGCGCCGTGAGCAGTGCGGCGGCCGTTGCCGCCGGCGTTGAGCCGGAGGCCTCAAGCAACGGAGATGCTGGGAGCGGTGACGGCTGATGGTACAGCGCGATGTGCTCCTTCGTCACAGCACGAGTCAGCTTGGCGAGAACCTTCTTGTCCAGCTGGAAGGCTGGCACACCGCCAGTCGCATCGTGGAGGACTCCATTGCCGTCACCATTGGTGGCAGCCGCGACCGCAATGGTCTCGAGCTCGAGGATGAACTCGTAGGCTTCGGCAAGCCGCTGACGCAGGAGATCCACCAGTGGGAACTTGGACAGCGCGCAAACACCGTAGGGGATCCAGCGACAGCCGGCGGCCGCGTCCACTCGCTGCGTCTCTAACGCGCGTCGTGAAAGCGGAGGCGCTGGCTTGTAGAGCACGATGCAGGCCGCAAACAGCTCTGCTGCTGAGGCACCGGCGCTGCTGTCGCCCATGCGAAAGTTGAAGGCCAGCGGTGGCGGACACGACGGCGCCGTGAGCACCACGTGTCGCGGGTTGGCACTCCACGGCACGAGGAAGTTCTCGATGGACTTGTCCACCACGTGGGGCGTCGGGTCGTGTGGCAGCGGGTGCTGCACGACGGTCAGTTCGATCGGGTCCTCGAACCACGCGTTGTCTCCATCCAGACCGACGTCCCCCGTGTCCGCCGAAGCAGGAACCGCCATGGCCTCGAAGGTGAGCACGCCCGAGATGGCCTCATAGCTCCGAGCAGCACGCAGCACTTCGAGCGTCTTCTTCTTCGGCGCCGTCGTCTCTCCGTCGCGAGAGGCGGTAGCGTCAGGTGACGACGACGAAGACGTCGAGCTGTTCGAAGAAGGGGAAGATGAAGACCCCGAGCTGCTGCCGACCCAGTGGTGCGCACGCAAGCCGTAGCTGAGTAGCAGCGACGAGAGCCGCATCGAGTCGTCGATGGAGTCCTTCTCGTCCTCAGGCGAGAGCTTCGGGTAGAGCGCGAACTCCGCGTACGCACGGCTCGTGAGGAAGCGGTGGTAAAGTTCCAAGTGGATGAGACTGAACTTGGTCAGGATGGCATCCTGCTCGGCCTGCAACCGCGCGCAGGACGTGACCAACGTGCGTGCCAACGTCTGCATCTCGGTGTCGCCGGCGTAGTACTTCTGCGAAATGTACTTGAGCAGTCGTCGGCAGCGATATGCAGCCTGCTCCTTCCGCTCGCGACGTTGGCGCTGGCTACCGCTCGTGCTGCTGGAAGCAGGCAACGCCTTGGAGCTGCCGCTGCTACTGCCGCTGGACTTGAGCAGCGCCATATAGACACGGAAGGCCGGCTTGAACGCGTACTCGACATCCAGCCAAAGCGCGATCTCGCGGTGGTAGTTGTGTGGGAAGAGGAAGATCCAGAAGAAGTTGGCGAAGCGGTGGTTCATCAGGATGTCCTCGAGACAGATGACCTCGCGTGCCACAGTCTTCTGCATCTCCGTGTACAGCTCCGTCTTGCGGAACTCCGGAAACTTCATCATGAGCACACGCTTCACCTTCACCGCCACGTCGTCAAAGGTCCGCAGCGCGTCTTCGCCGCCAGCCGCCAGGTCCCGCTTGATAGCGCGCAGTTTGCTCGAGTCGACCAGCGGTGGGTCCTCCCCGTCCTCCTCGTCGCTGCTGCCATTGATGGGGAACTGTGCGTTCTTGGCGAGGTACTTCATGGCGATCTTGACGCCATAAGTGCGCAGCATCAGCACGTCGTCCTTGGCGAAGGGCTTGTTCTGGTAATTGGCACGCAGCGTGCACCAGAACTGACGGTACTCCTCAAACGAGCAGAGGAAGAAGAGTTTGCTGCGGTCTGCGGTCTCAGGCAGCCAGGCCGCGTAGTAGCGCATCATACGTGGGTTGCTGATGACCTCCTCGATCGAGATGAGCGATGTCGGGTCGGGTGCTGGCTGATGTGGGGGGAACGCGAACTGCTGGCCCTGCTGCTGCCGCTGCTTCTCCATCAAGACCTCGTCCTTGAAGGCGCGCTGCATGACCTTGCCGAAGTTGTGCTGGTACTGGTCGTGCACCCAACGGTTCCACTTCTGCAGCTTTGCGCCGCCGTTGGTCGCGGGAGCCATCGCGAAGGAGGGCAGCGGCGGAAGCAGCGAGTGATGATGTGTCGACGACGTAGAGGTCGACGAGGAAGCCGCTGACGAAGGACCATAGCCACTGCCCCCGCTCATCTGATTCAAGATCTGCTTCTGCTTGCTGGCCCAGATCTCCGCAGCTGTGGGTGCCGTCGTCGTGATGCTACTGTCGTTGCTGCCTCCGCTAGCAGCAGGAGACGGCGACGTGCCTTTGTTCCCCGCCACTGTGGCGTACAAGAAGCTGCGGGCTTTGAGCTTGACGTGCTGCGCCCATCGCGACTTGGCGTTCTCGAGCTTCACATCCTCTTCCTCCTCCTTGATGCTCGTGACTTCATAGCTGTTGGCATCATCGTCCGAGCCGCTCAGCACCTCTGAGAGCTCTCGAACACTCAGCTCACGCTCGGGCTCGAACATATCCGTCTCGTACAGCATCTGCTCCGAGATGGTGCTGCGTCGAAAGGTGCTGCGGCTTGAGAACGAGAACGCCAAGCTGTCCCGCGAGTGCCTGGACATAGCCAGAGAGTCCCGCTCTCCCGCGCCGCCGTTCAGATTGCCACCCACAGCCGTGGAACGCCGTTGCTGCTGCAGTAAAAAATCGTCCTTGTCGGTGTAGAGCGACGAGCTGAGCGCGCTCGCCATGCTCTCCCGGATTACCTCCTCCGCCGAGATCGTGCTGTCCGGCGGCAGCGGCGGGCTCGCGTCCAGCGATGCTGTCATACCACACAGAGATACACAAGAAACAACAGATAGCGTTGCGTTTAGTGACGTGTGCATGCGATCCGAACCAAGATGGAGAGCGAATGGCATCGTCAACTCAGGAGGATTGGAACGTACAAGCGCGTCGGAAGCTGCTACTGCGTCGTTCAGTGGGCACATCGTCCAGCATGTTGCGTGTGAGGCGGCCGCCGTCGGACAGCGCGTCCTCTTCCTCCACTTTCACGTGCTGGCCACTTGCGGCCGCGTGGGTATGCGCGTCCACGGACTGGCGCGCGGCGTCGATGTCCATCATAAGGAAGCTGGCGTGGCTACGCAGCGCCGAGGAAGATACGGGAACGCCTGCGCCCGTACGATACGATGAACCACCACCGTTCAGGTGGAAGGAGGACGCGGGGCCGCCGCTCTGGTTGAACGTCGTGTAGCTCGGCCGCCCCGAGCGGTACTGGCTGTGGCTGTGGCTGCTGCTCCGGCGGTGGCTGCCCATGGCGTGGTCCGCCGACGCGCTGCGACGCAGCTTCGCCTCCATGATGTCGCTGGGGCGCAGCGCGCGAGGGGCCGCGGCACCGCCGTCGCCATGACCCGCTGGGCCATTGCTGGGGCTTGCGGTGTTCAGAATGGCGTTGCTACTGCGGCTCCGTCGACGCGGACGGCCGCCGCGGATGCTGGAGCGATCGGTGTCGTCGCTCATGGGGACGGAGAGCCGCCCGTGTGGCGGAGGGACGGCGTAGACACCGAGAGAACGCGGGCCTTCGAGCGCGGGGCGAGCTTTGCCTCGGAGCTTTTTGGGGGTGGAGCTGTTGACCGCAGTCTTACCGAAAGCGTTGATACGGTTTTCTTTCTCGGTTCTAAGCGAAAAGATACAGTACTCGTGATGGTTGCACGTTTCGTTTAACTATCCATGGACAAGCTCGATTCCTATGTAAATCCGCTGTTGAGCGCTCCCGAGTAAGTATCTATGTTGGATCATACCGGTACTGATTAAAAATGCAACCGGTATTCTCGGCTGTTGATGTGGCGTGGATCGGGGAGGAAGGAAGAACCAGAAACCGGAAGCTTGGGAAGAAGAAGGCGAAGAAGCCGCCGCTCCTTGCGTCGCTCTCCTTCTAGCGAACTGTCTACGAGATGAGTCAGCGCCGCATGAACCCTGCGCAGGACGCGGTCATCAAGGTGCTGGTGCTGGGAGACGCCGCCACGGGCAAGACCAGCATCATCAAGCGGTGCGTCCACCCAGAAGTTCCCACGAAGTAATCCGTCGCAGGCGGTCTAAGGAGTCTTGTGCTGCCTTGATTTGACGCATACAGCTACGTTCACGACGCGTTCTCAGAGCACCATCGCACGACCATCGGCGTGGACTTTGCGCTGAAAGCCGTCACCGTGGACGGCACCACCGTGCGTCTGCAGCTCTGGGACATTGCCGGCCAAGAGCACTTCCGAGCGCTGAACAGGGTACGTGGCTTGCTTTTAGCTGCTGGTTTCCCTAAATCAGACGTTAGAAGAGGCGTCCTACTGCCTGGTTGAGATGCCGAGGACGCTGAACTGCTTCCTGACTGGATTGGGGACTCGTAGGTCTACTATAAAGACGCGTTGGGCGCCCTGCTGGTGTACGACATGTCCCGGCCGGAGACCTTCGACAGCATTCTCAAGGTAGGCAGACGCCACTTATTCCGCTATCGCTCATGCTAGTGGGTAGCGCGTTGATCCTTCGAACCTGGTTATTACAGTGGAAAAAGGAGATCGACTCGAAGGTGGAGCTCCCGAACGGCAAGCCGCTCCCCGTGATTCTGTGCGGGAACAAGGTTCGTCTCGGTCATTGATGGGGAGTTGTGTGTCTTGCTTGTTCAATGCTCATTGCTTTGTCATGTGTTGTTGGGTGCCTGTTGCTGCAGTGCGACCTGAAGGACGACGTGGACCGGGAGTTCCTGGACGAGTTCTGCAAGGCCAACAACTTCACGGGCTGGTTCGACACGTCGGCGAAAGAGAACACGCACATCGACGACGCCGCCAAGGCGCTGGTCACGGGCATCTTGGAGCATCAGGACATTTTCGAGCGCAAGTCGGAGGCGAAGAAGCGCAACGACACGTTCCGTCCCACCCACGCGGCCAACGGCGCCAACTCCAGCCAGTCCAGCTGGTGCTGCAACAGCTTCTAGCATGGTTGCCAACCAGCAGCAGCAACAGAGCCCGACGTCGGATCCAAGAGCCAGGTTAAGTGTCGATGCGTGTCATGCAGGCTTGGATGGATGGAGGCCGCCTTAACCAAACGTTGTTAACGTCCAAACTCGCCCACTAGTCGAGGGAGCCTAGGAGTCTCCGCTTTTTCGAGCCGCCAGCCGCAGCGGCAGATCCTTCCCTCGGTCTGACTTTGACAAAATGCAAGGGCAGCCGCTGACTGGCTGTCGTGGAGACACCGCGACGCTCCAAGCTCTTGCGCACCTTGCGGAGCTTGAGTCGGGAAGCGCTGAGCTTGTCTGCTAGCTCGCGCTTGTTCTCCTCAGCCTGATCCAGCTCGTCCTCGAGCTGCAGCACCGCCTGCTCGCGCTCCTCGGGCGGATCATTCGTGAAGGAAGATGTGATGGCATTGATGATGGCCTGTACGCGGGCCTCGGCCTCTGGCTGGTCCGCCTCCATCATGTCGACGGCGCGCGCGAACTCGCGCTCTTGTACACGCAAGCAATACTCGCAAGATGCGTTCTCCTCTCGTGCTTTGCACTTGGATAAGTGCGCGAAGTGGTGCTCCACGGCCGTACACATGCCTTGCGCGCACACCTGAAGGTCCAGATGGTGCTGCAAGTGCACGAGGATGGACTGGCAGTTGAGGAGGCATCGCTGCGCCTTCGCCGGCGCGCAGAACGACGCATCCACGATGGCGTAGCCCAGCTCCATGGACGTGTCGAAATCTTGTTGCGCCGCGACGCTCGTGTCTCCGCTCTCCCCCTTGGTACGCAGCAAACCGTCGATGAAATCAGCACGGAAGTCCGAGTTCGCCGATACTTGGTCACTTGGGCCAGTTTCCGAGCGCGAGGTGGACGTGTCATCCGGTAAATCTATGAAGACAAGCACGAAAACACATCGCATCAGTAATGCACGGCCGTGGCAACGTGCATACAACCAACAAGGTCCAGTCGAGCTCTTACGTGGACTGCGGTCGGTCTTGGCTTCCTCGTGGCTAGAGGAGAATGACGGCTCAGCAACGGCTCCTTCTGCTTCTGTTTCCGCTATCGACGAGGCATCTGCATCGTTTGCCGGCGGGGAAAATGGTTTCGAGCTGGCTTCTCCACTCGACTCAACAGCAGGTGCTGGCTCCTTCTTGATGATCGCCGCGTCACGGAAATGCCAGTTGTACTTGGGGAAGTTGAACATTGGCACACTGCTCTCGCTGGCTAGACGGTTGAGTTTGTCGATCTCCACCACGTGCTGCTCTCTGCGTTTGGTGCACATGCTGATGTTCTGCAAACAAAAGTTGCGGGTCGCCGCGCCGCGGGTGGAGTTGGTGTCTTGGAGATCCCGCAACGTGCGACGCTGCTCACCGACCACGTGGTCCAGCGCCACCACTGCGCCCAGGTTTCTTCGCTGGCGTATACGGATGCAGAACGGACACGCGCTCTTCTCATCGCCATTCGATGATATTGCCTTCGGATTCTGGCACGTTCGTCGATGTCGATATATCACAGCAATAGCCGCGCAAGCCGGATCGGCACACAGGGTGTCGTGCTTGCAGTGCTCGTAGTGCAGAACAACAGCACGACATACCGGTTCTTTGCATTTACCAAAACGCGCGCACATGAGCGCGTCCTCGATGGAGAGGGCGGCGTTTATCCGTGCCGCCAGCATGTCCACCAGCGCGCGGTCTTTCGTGGGGAACCAGCGCAATAGCTTTTCCAGCTCCACAGGTGGAGCCACAGCTGCAGATGCCGTTACAGCAGCTGAGGCTGGTGATGCTGTAGCAGTGGAAGCTTCTGCATTTGGTTGCGCAGCAGTGGGTACAGCTTCTTCAGGAAGTACTTCGCCACCATTTCGTGGCGATTGCTGCTCTTCTGTCGCTACAGCACCTTCCAGAGCCGATGCGGATGTCGTTGACGAAGCTGCCGTCACTTGTACATCGCTATCATGAGACCCCCGAACATCCTCCTCGTCCGTACGACCTTCTTGGACACCTGCTGTCGCCCCGCCGTCGTCGCCTTCGCCTCCGTTCTCAAGCTGCTCATCGTTCAGCTCGGCCTCCACGAATTCCATCATCACACTGTCCTCTATCGGCGGAGACGCAACGTCTAATGTGGAGATTTCACTTGTGTCGCCGTCCCGATTTGTCACGCCGCCAACGCTCGCGCTCACCGTTGCATCACTATCAGCACTCGCAATCGTCGATGCTACGTTCTCACTGGCATCTGCAGCATACGGCGCACCATCAGCTGCGGCAGAAGGCGTCTGAGTGATAACCGGATTGATGCTGCCGCCTGTGAGAGCGGCATTAACACTCGCACTAACATTGCCACTCGTCGACACCTTGGGGAGCGAGACCCACCCGAGATAGGATCGTGTTTCGCCCGAGCGGTTCTTCAGCAGATGTTCGCGGCTGAACCCGCGCGCGTGCCAGTGGCCTGCGCAGGCGCCGCACATCTTCATCGTCGTGCGCGGGTCGCACATGGAGCAGCAGAAGAACCAGGGCAGCACCGCGCACCACCCACACAGCTCCTGCGCCATTTTTGCGGCAAGTTGCGGGCTCGAAAATGGCGGGTGCTCATTTCTGGGGTATACGCACCTCCGGATAATTGAGCAGTCAAGAAACGGCGTGTACTGTATAATTTTAACAACGGATCAAACCAACGGTCGATTGCCGTGATGACGGAGTCCAATCTAACGTTGGTTTGCGATCCAGAGCGAAGCAACACAGAAACGCACGCGCGACTGCCCGCCCAAAATGATGGCAAAACTTGGCGACGAATGCGTGGATGCATCTGCCTCCAGATTGAGCGCGCTGCTGTTCACGAGCCTCGCTCACTCGTTGGAACAACGTGACGCCATGCACGCTGCAGGCTTCCGCTGGATAGAAATCCACCGTGGTCACCAAAGAAGGCGGAAGATACGCCGCCAAGAACCCCCAGCGAACCATGCTTGCTTGGGTTGAAACCCAGCACGGACTTTGTACGTTCGAGCCAAAGGAGCTCTTCTCAGCGCCACGTCACTCGTTTCCTTCTGGTTACCAAAGGTTGGATCCACTCCGGAGCACATACTCGCAATCAGCACGAACACTGACAGCAGACACAGGGCCCAGCCAGCCAGCCAGACAGCAAAGCGAGCCAACGAAAACAATACGCGCACACACTCAACGAAACCCAAATCAAACTGAAATTCCGCTCACGCGCACTTTCCTGCTGCTTGGCGACTGTCCTCGCTCCTCGTTCCTTCACCGCGTCCACTCGCCCAGCCTTCAGCCGGGAGTGCTTCGTCTCACACGCCGCCGTCATCGTCAAGGGGGGGATCTACTACTACTACCTTGCTCTAAGTGGCGTACTTGGCGGTCCATTCACGGGCAGTGGCGTCGTGGCGCGCGCGGTCTGTTCTATAAATTTGCGCGATTTCAGGCACCAGCGGGTCGTCCGGGTTGGCGTCCGTGAGCAGCGAGCAGATCGACAGCAGCACCTTCGAGATCGTCAGCGCCGGGCTCCACTGGTCCTTCAGGATGTCCAGGCAGATGCCGCCGTTCGCGTTGATGTTGCAGTGGTAGATGCGCGTCGTGAAGTTCACCTTGGGCGGCTTGAACGGGTAGTCGGCCGGGAAGTAGATGTTCAGGAAGTACACGCCTCCGGCATACGGGCTGTCCTCGGGGCCCATGATGGTCGCCTGCCAGTGGAACAGATCGTCGCCGACGGGGCCGGCGCTGCAGTTGGCGGGCGGGTCGCGCCCCAGGTCCTGCAGCTCCTTGTTGATCCGCTTTAGCGCCATCGTCGTCTGCTCTTCCTCTTCGTCGCCGCTTCCGCTGCTTCCTCCCTCCCTCTTCGAAAGGAAAATGAGCGCAAAGCGGCCGAGACTTGGCTCGGAGGGGGGAGCGGCCGAGGTTTTATCCGGCGGGGGAAGAAAACCACACAGAGGCCACCCTCATGTCGCAACCGACGCCCAATGTTGCAGCCGACCGGTTGTGCAATGAGGGGCGGAAGGTGTGTTCCAGAAGTTTTTCTTCCGGGCTTTCTTCCTTCCTCTTCTTCCAACACCTGTGGCATTTAATACCGCACGCGGGTTTGCCAAAACCGCGGGTTTGATCTCCGCTGCAACAGACAGGAGCTGGTCGGCTGCTGGCTCACTCCATCCAAGCTCAGTGCGTGCGCCACTTTTCCATGCCTCTGGCTCCAGAGCGCTAATGCGTGACGGGATGGTGGTCGATGGGGCTTCGTCACAGCCAGCAGCGGCACTTCTACGGGCGGAGGAAGCGGGCGGAGCGAAGAGTATTGCACCACAAGTTCCCACACGCAGGAACGGGTTGCGACCACCTCACAACCTCATTAAAATGCAAAGGTGATTCGTTCTGAAGGTATTTAAAGATACAGACACTGCGACGGCGCAGCCGCCGAATGAGATCGTATAAAACCAGAGAGGGATGCATGGAGATGGAACAGACGACCGACTCACTGCAACCACCACGTGTCCACCAGCGGGTGCTCCCATCCCTGGTCATGTTGCGACCAATGTCCTCCTTCCAGCCCAGCGAAATCGTAAGGCAACCTCGATGGAGGTATGCGCACACCACAGTCTGGCCGCCCTTCCTTCCGCCGTCGATCCGGTCGCGCCGACACGATTGCACGAAGGGGCGACAACCGCATTGCCGTCACTCCGTGCTCCGCGAGCCTTTCGCAAATCGAAAGGGCTGCGTTATGCACCTCATGCATGGTTGTCTGCCGCGAAGCAGCGCCGCGAGCGTCACATCATGATCGCTGGGGCCCCGTCATTCTCTTCCGCCGATCAGGTGGCATCGGCTCTTCCTTTCCGTATAGCGTCCGGATAATTAGCATTGCCGTCCGGATACTGTTTTAGTCGACAGGGAAGATGGCCCCCCGAGAACGACTTTACTCGCGCGAGTTGATGACACTCCACTTTGGGCTTGTTGCGGAGAGAAATGGAGTTTACATGACGGACGAGTTTTGACTCGCATGGATGCTCCTTGATCAAGCGCCTTCCTGCCTGAGCGCTGGAGACCACTTCGATGCTTTTAGATCTGCGCGTTCCCAAACGGAATGCCACCAAATGCTGCTCCACTTGTTTGTAGCAAACTTGAAGGAACTTTACACGAAGCGACGTGTGTCAAAAGTTTGCACATCCGCTCAAGATCGTGCTTACTTTCTCCAAGACAAAAGCACGGAGCAAAGAAAAACACATCTCGCGATTATACATGCGTGTGCGTGTTGAGGTCGGAACCGTATACCTCCTTCCCCAAGAAATCCAGCCGACCGATCGCCCTGCTCAATCGCATCCCGGCTCAATTCTATACCCTGCAATACCTCATGACGGCCCATCCACCAAAATATGTACCGCCACCTTTTCCACTCACACGCTCTCCAATATCCAGGAATCATCCAGGTATCATGCAATATTGAATATATCTTCATGACAGATAATCTATAACGTGAAGCAGGTTATTCCGCATGTCCCCTGCCCACAACATGCTGAAACACCAGTCACCTTCACCAACTGGCTGGCTCGACACCGCTGCCGCCGCCGAGATAGGCACACACTCGCACACACTCGCACTTCGCCACTCTCGCTGCGGCAAAGGAAACCCCGCGCGCTCCTTCCTCATCCTCGTGCCCTCCGGACTACCAGAAGCCGCCAAGATGGGCGATCGGTATCGGAGCGCGCAGTCGCCGCGGGACAGCAGCGTCGCGGGCGCCGTGACGGACGAGCGCTACAACAAGCTGGTGATGGAGACCAGCAAGGGCATCTCGAGCTTCAACCAGCTCACGCGCAGCATCGCGCAGAAGATGTCGCTCTTCGGTACCCCGCAAGACTCGCGCGCCAACCACTCGCAGCTCAAGGAGCTCACGGAGAAGGGCAACAAGGTGGTGACCAAGATCAACCGCCGCCTACAGGAGCTCAACCGCGGCGCCAAGGGCCCCAGCGCCCGCGCGCGTCGCACGCAAATAAGCAAACTCTCTGCTGATTTTAAGAACCAGGTGCGCGTGTTCGAGGAGACGTGCCAGAAGCTGCTGGACTCGGAGCGCCAGTCCGTGGAGCTCATCCGCCGCTCCTCCCAGAGCTTCAAGGGCGGTGACGCGCGGCAGACCCGCGGCGGCGCCGAGTTCACCAACTACAGCGAGGACCAGATCTACGCGCAGGCCAACGTCATCATCTACGACGAGGACGGTGCGTGTTATCGTGCTAATTAGACGGTTAGGCTGCTGCAATGTCGGATATGGGGCTGACGCGGTTGTGTTCGCGTGTATGTTGCTGACTCTGTAGATCTGCAGCGGCGAGAGGACGACATCATCCAGATCAACCACCAGCTGCGGGAGGTGAACGCCGCCTTCCAGGAGATCGACGGGCTCGTGCAGGACCAGGGCGAGACGGTCGTGGAGATCGTGGAGAACACCGAGACAGCCAAGGACAACGTGGAGAAGGCTCTGGATCAGGTGCGGCAGGCGGACGCGCGCAAGAAATGCTGCGCCTGCTCTCGGATGAAGCTCATCTGCATCGGCGTCTTCGCGCTGCTCATGTTCATCGCACTGCTGGGCATCATCTTCGCCGTCAAATGAGCATCAGTGCGGGGCGAATGGGTGATGGTTGTTGTGGTGTCTGCTTGTACCCGACACGGAACTGGCGTGCTCTCTTCCTCTCTTTAGGACAGGCAAGCAGCAGCGACAAGATGGAGAAGCATCAAGAAGGGAGACAAGGCAGAAGCAGCGGATGCCGAGACTTATTTTTTTTAAATATCGTAAGTGGGACGTGTATATGCTCCTGTGTGTGTGTGTGTGTGTGTGTGGCTTGCCTTGTACGCTGCACCTTGATGTCGCTGGCGAGCTTGCTATTGGGGTTTAGCTGTGACCAGATATTACTGGTGTTCCTTTTTGACAGGACGGAGATCAGGCTGGGCTCGATCGCGTCCATGCGTCCAAAGGAATGGAGCCCCCACAGCGAGTGAGATGAGCTCAAGTGTCTTCGTATAGCTGCAGAGACCGCCCGGCACAAGACGGAAAGGCAACACGAAGATGTGGACGGTCGTGGGGACGCGAGGATTGCTGGCGTTCTTCCACGTGCAGCTATCCTTTAGGCTGATGAAAGCGAGCGCCGACCTCAGTAACCACGTTGGACGCGCGTCGCGTCTCGGCGTTGGTTTTCCAACGTGAGCTACGGAAGAAGCTGTCGGTCACGGATTTCACCAAGTTGCCTACGGAGCCTCCACTGTGTCGTCGCTGGCGCGTGGGACTGGTGGGAGCGTCCGAGCCCCCTTGTGCATCATCTCTACCGTGGCGAGGGCGTGAGAGGAACCGCGAGCGCGAAGCGGCCCCCGAAGATGAGCTGCCACCGCTGACCACCAGCTTATTGCTGGCGTCACGAGTCGTGATGCACAGGCGCGCATCTACTGAGAACATGGCCGAGAAGGGCACGGCATCGTCGCGCTCGGACGAGTCGAAGCACACGGCGCAGAGCCGCTCCTTTTCGTGGACGGCCTCGACGAAGCCGTTGAAGTAACGAACCGTGCCATGCACGCGCGCCATGACGGCCTCCCCCACGGTGAACCCCACCGGCGAGAGCTCGAAGCCCATTGTGTCGATGCTGTAGTTGGTCAGTCGTTGCGCATGGGTGAGTGCGGTGGTGTCGTCCAGGTGCGTGATCTTGTCGGGTGGCACGTGCGCTTTCTGCTCGCCATAGTCGAACACCAGCGTGTACAGCGCGGTGCCCGTGGCAGTGACCGTTGGGGTGACAGGGAGCGACGTGGACGATGGCAAAGTTTCCGACTCTGTGGCCGAGAGGTCCTCCGAGACCTTGGCAACTATCTTGGCGGAGCAGTACCGACCGAAGCGCAAGCTCCAGCTCAGTACGTAGTCTCCCACGGCGTAATCGGAAGGTGGGTGGGCGTGAGTGTTGACACTCGCATTGGTGGCCAGCGTGGTGGCGGCTTTGGAATGTGTCCGCTGTTGCTGCTGCTGGATGCTGTCCAGGATCATCTGTGACGGGAATACCTCGAAGGAGATGGTGCCGTCCGAGAATCGTAGATCGCAAGCCGCCGATGCGTGCGTCTTGATGACCACGCAGCTTTCGACCGACGCCTTCCGCGGGTGGTCAGCCTTGACTTGATACCCCTCCTCGAGCACGGGGGGCTCGCCACCAAGACCGCCGTTCGCCGCAGCTGAAGCCTGCATGAGCACGGCATTCTTGAGGGAACGCACGTCCAGATCCGCGGGCACCTGTGTTCGCTTGCACTTGGAAATGAGATGTGGGGGCACCTCGTAGCCCGTGGAGCCGTCGGCGAAATCCACGGCGGCCGTGCGGTTCGAGTACACGCCATTGAGCAAGCCCATCTTGTTCTCTTCCGCGTCGCCTTCGAAGTTACCGCTCTCGCCAGTGGTGATGCACTTGACGAGGATCTGGTCGCCGATGTAGACCTTGACCTTGTTGCTGCACACGAGGAACTGGTCCTCTGTGATGGTCACCGCGGCCTTCTTCTTCTCGCGCAGCGGACAGAGGAGGTCTGCAGGCACGTTGACAAGACGGATCCGATTTGCGAGCAGCACGTGGAAGAGCGCCTGCGGATCTCGCTCCAGTGTGATCAGTCCGTGGCCGGAGAAGCGGCTGCCTGGATAGAGTGACACCTGCACTTTTTGACCGGCGAAGAGCACGCGAGTGGAGCGCTCCAGGTCGTTCTTCTGCTGCTCCAGCTCGCGCGTCGACGGCAGGAAGTCCAGCTTATGCTCAGGTAAAACCTGGACCGTTATAGTCTCCTCGTCCTCGGTCACCACGGAGTAGTCGCCGTTCTCACCCCGCATCTTGATCGTTCCGTAGGCGCGCACACCCTCGGGTGCCCGTTCATAGACGACCCGAGTGCTCGTCAATTCAATCGGCGCCACGGAAGCCACAGAAGATGCTGTTGGACTGGGGAAGACGAAGGGATTTGCGGCGCGCAACGCAGTGAGCTTGGTCTCCATGAGACGCACGTGCTCGGCGAGCGCGAGTGCGGCGGTAAACCGCGATGGCTGCACTTTCTTGTTGCCGCGCATGATGTAGTCGGTGATGATCTGCTTGATGCTCTTGGGCGAAGGGAGGATTTGATTCATGTTTTTTTGCTTGAAGGAGAGGCGGTCCATCTGCGAGACCGACGAGATACTCGACCGCCGCGTCGCGCCGCGAGGACCACGCACGACCTTGCCCATGCCGAAGGTCTGCGTCATCTGCTGCCACGGAGTCATGGTCATATCTTCCTCGCTCGAGTCGTCCGAGTCGCTCACCTGCGTCGAGTCGTCTTCGTAGCCCACTCCGCACTCGAGCCGCTTCATCGCCAACGCCTCGTCTTCGAGATGTGCCCTCCAAGCGTCGTCGTCTTCGACGTTGTGATCATCTCGAACCTCTCCACTCTCGTACTCGTCGTTGAGTTCATCGAAGCTCAGCACTCGCTCTTTCGGGGGCGTTATGGAGAAGTCCACCATCACGTGCTGAAGCGGTAGCAGATGCTGCTCCGGAGCTGATGACACATCCGGGATCGCACCATCGGCCAGCTGGTCCTGTTGCTGCCGCGATCGCCGCCGCTGGGTCGCGTTCATCAGTGCGTTAGGCTGCTCGACGGACTCCCAACTCTCTGTGCGCCTCAGACTGTTGGACAGCGAATACTCGTCGGCGCCGCCATCTTCCGCGGAGTTTCGTCCTCGCGACTGTGCCCCATGCCGATGTTGTGATCGCCGTTCCTGCTCACGAGTTGATGGTGGAGTTGGCGATGCAAACTCCACGCGCACCATGAGCTCCTCACGTCGTACGCGATAGTCCAGCGTGCCGTCGTCGAAGACGACCATGAACATCCCTGCACCCAAGTACGTGGCGATGTTGCCCGAGTAGAAGTACGGCGTCTTCTTGTACCGCGCGAACACGGGCTGGCTGTACGTCCAGTGGCCTTGCAGAGGTTCGAACCGCGGAATGGGGTTCTGTTGGATCTCAGCTTCGGTCAAGGAGGAACTGGGAGTCACAGCATCCGGATTGTGTTCGCGACTACACTGCGCCTGCGCCTGCGCCTGCGATTGATGGGTGGGTATGCTGTCGTCCTCTTCGATCGGTCCTGCTCCTGGGTTGAGGAGTATCACCGGTGTCGAGGCCACCGCGAGCTCCGGCTTGCTAACGAGCGCTCCGTCGCCGTGGATTTGGAGACGGCCACTGAGCTGTGGAGGCGTTGAGTGTCTGATGGCTGTCGGCATGGCTGCCTTCAATGGGGCAACGTGGAGGTCCTGCTTGTTGGTCTGGACCAGGTCTTCGTGGATCAGCCGGTGACCACTGATCTGTAGAGGTGACAAGGCTCTATTCACCACCGGCGAGACTGCCGGCACCTCCTGCTTGCTAGTCGACGCCACCTCCTCGCGACTCGGCAGCGGGTCGCTCTGGTGGCGGGAGGACGACTGCCGTCTCGCTGTGCTGGAGTCCGACACGAGAACAGCCCGCATCTGATCAAATCCGCGTGTTTGATCAGCGCCTCGAAAGCAGAAATACCCGGGAATTCGTCGGGGACCTCGAGGGAAAACATGGAGGAACGGACGGCCAATTATAGCGGTGACAGCGCATTGGCCTCCCATTTTGACTGACTCGCATCGCGGCTATTGATATCGTGGCGTCCGCCCTTAGTCGCTCGCCGAACTGCGCTGATGAGTCACACCACAGAGGACGTCAACCGGGAACGATTGGCTCGCAGCGAAGTGCAAGAGCTGGAAAGGGGAAGGCATCGCGACTATACTGGGAGTTCCACCGGCTCCCTCGTCCACCGCACAACGCATGTTGTTGCATCCAGGCGACGCTCTTACATGCAACACGAGAGCAACACGGAAAGAACAGCAGCAGCAGACAGAAGCTCGACGTTAAAGGTTGCCGGTGGTTGCAGCCGTCTCCAGTCGGGATCGACCGAAGTGGTGCCATTTGTCGGGGCAGATACCCAAGAAGGCGCCATCCGAATTCGCAACATGTCATGCTTACTGCATCTTCAACATGGATCTGGAGGACATGGGTACACAGCCTTCTAATCGAGTGTAAACGGTTCTCTCGGTGAAAAGTAACGCTAGTATCCGGCTATAACGCAGCTATACTTCGCTTTACAGCCAATCACCAACGCGCATTCCCTCCGCAATATTCATTGAAGCATAGTCGGCCATGCCGCGTCCCGCCGCGCTCGCCACGGCGGCGTCGCGCCAGAGCAGCGGCGCCGTGCGGAATGCCGTCCTGGCGGTCGCGCTGTTCAAGCGCACGTTGCTGCGCAGGTGCTGGAGGCGCTGGCGCGCGCATCACGACCCAAAAGCCGCGCGGCGGCGGCTGCTTCTCGCGCCTTCCTCCCGGCTTCAACGCGCGTTTCTCGCGTGGAAGCGACGCGCTCACGCACACCACGCGCGCAAGCAGGTTGGTGGTCGGTCCGCACGGCGTCTATGCGTTGTTCTCCACCTTGGTCGCGTGTCTCTAGCAGTTGGGATGCGCTGACGATGGATTTGAGTTGCGCCTGCTGCTCCAGCGCATCGACGCGGCCTGCCGCGTAGGCGCGACGTTCTGCCAGCGCCTCTTCTGGACGCGGTGGCGAGAGTTCGTAGGTCAGCGGCAGCTGCAACGTGACCGACAGCTTATAGATGGGGAGGAGGCTGTCTGTCGAACGCAGCAGCAAGAGGTGAGGCTCTTGAAAGGCGAGAAGCGTCTGGATCTGGCCAGCCAAGGCGTCGCTATCGATGGCTGTGCTGATGTAATGGAGGCTGCAAGCGCGCCTTCACCTGCTTCAGATGGTGGTGCTATTGACCAGAAGACCAAACAAGCTCTCGATATCTTGGTGCAGAAGAAACACTGCTTCAAGGTACGTTATAAGCGGGTGGAGAAAGCACTTGCTCTCCTTCCGAGCACGGCACTCAGGAATTGACGTGGGCTTCCTTCAACTGCACAGAGCTGGCGCCTGGTGGTAGCGGAGAAGTCGGTGGCTCCAGCTGCGACTGCAGTCGACAAGATCGCGCGCTTCCGCTCGTTGCACGCCGTCCGACGCTGGCGCGGGTTTGCGCGGCGCCAGAAGGAGCACGCCGTGCTGCAGCAACGCGCCTACTTCTTCCTCTACTACTGGCTGGTCAAGCGATCTCTCCACCGCCTTCGTCAGTTCACGGAGATCAAGCGACGAGAGCGCAAGCTGACGCTGGCGATCCAGCAGACGACGAGGCAGCGAGTGCTGGTCAAGAGCATGCGCTACTGGCGGCTGCGACTTCGTCTGCACCAAACGCTGGCCATTTGGCGGCACTTCGTACGCCAACGACGATACCAAGCGCTGCTTTATGGCCCGATAGTGGCCGCTGTAAAGCGCAACACCAACCGCTGGCTGCTCCAGCTTGCGTTCGGTGTTTGGACGAAGCAACACACGCGAAAGCAAGCGGAAGGCACGCTAGCGAACGTCGTCGACCGCCAGTTCTACCACAAAGTCTGTCGGAGAGCGTGGGCCACATGGAAGAGCGGGGTGCGGCAGCTCGTTGAGCTCGAGAGTTTCCAGCGGAACGGCCAGGAGCGTCGGATCCGACGCGTGTGGGACGCCTGGAGCGCTCGGACTCGAGAGAAGGCGCTTCGAGAGCAGCAGCGACGTCGAGCAGTGCGTTCTCGCTACCTGCGTCTGCTCGGCTACGGCTTCGAGGGCTTCCGGGCTTGGCACACGCGACGGCAGATCGCGTTGAGTCGCGCCGAGACGATGCTGGATGCTGCGGACGTCCGATTGGTCGCGTCGGCTTTCTCGGTGTGGGATCATGCCACCAGTCAGAAGAAACGACGAAGACTCAAGCGTCAGGAGGCCCAAGGTCACTCGGAAGCGCGGCTGCTGAGGCGCGTGTGGACCAGCGGCTTCCGATGTTTCTTCGACCAACAGGCGGCAAAGAAGCGGAAGCTGCTGGCTGCACACGCACATGATTCCTTCCGCACGTTGAGCAGCAGTTTTCATGTGTGGCACACCGAGTGGCAAGCCGAGCGAGGTCGCGAGCAGGAGCTGCAGGCGAAGCTGGAGAGCTACAAGACGAAGCACGCCCGAGTCGTTCGAGCCAGGACGTTGGAGTCGTGGGCGGAACTCACTCGATCCAAGGCTGCGAGCCGCATTGTGAATGCGCAGATCCGAGGCCAGGCGCAGCGACGCTTGCTTCAGAGCTGCTTGGCGCAGTGGGTGACGTGTGTGACGGTGCTGAGATGGCAGCAGATCCGACGGGAGCGAGCGCGGCAGCACTACACAGCTGTGATGCAGAGGAAATGTCTGGAGCGGTGGCGGCAAAACGTCGCCTCGCGCCGCCTCCACCGCGACCAAACGCGCTCCGCCCTTGTCCATTGGAAGTTGACGCTGCAGAGCAAGGCATTCGGAGGCTGGGTGCAGTATCTGCGCTCCAAGAGAGCGAAGCAGCAGCGCATTCATGCCGCGCTGGAGTTCCGTCACCAGCAGTTTGTGCGTGAGGGACTGCGTCACTGGATGACAGCCGCGTGGCATCTCCAGGACCAACGAGAGCAGCGCGTGACGCGTTCCCAAGCCAGCCACGCAGCGCAGATCTGGCGCCGAGTCGCGGCAATCGCTCGACATTGGAGATACCTGGCGATTCGACGTCGAACTGCTGCTCAAGAGGAAGGAAGAGGCGCGTGGCAGGTCCAGGAAGACGCAGGATGGCTCTCTGAGCGTCCTCCTAGGGAGCGAGTGGGTCGCTTACGGCCTGTTGTGCCGCTCCAAGACGGTGGGAATGGACCAAACAGACGAACACCCTTGCGCTTGGACGCAGCAGGAGCCGCGAATTGGTCGGACAACGCGTCTCCGCTCTCGGGATTCGTGCTACTCCCGAGAACTCGACCGCAGCCTCGGAGACCGGTGGAGATGCTGCTACTGACGCAAACGGAGGCGGCGAAGCTCCCACCGGATGAGCCGCACGCTCGAAACACTCAGGAGACGGCGCGCTGTGGCTTCCAGTTCCCCAGGGACTCGTTTGTTCCACTTACAAGGTGCAACGACAATCGTCAAGCTGAACTCGCCGAGAAGAAGCTGTCGAACTATCCGTCTTGCCGGCCTCTGGCTTCGGATCAGGCCGAGTTGCCACTGCCGAACGCCACGACGAAACAGTTGGACGTGCTGGAGCGGCAGCTACTGGCGCTGAGTGACCGGAAGAAGGAGTGGAGGACCTTCCAGCACGAGCTGGAGTCTCTACGGAGTCAGGTGGACACGAACCCGCAGCTGCTGACGAAGCTTCGCACGATGGAGAAGCAGCACGAGACGCGCTCGAGGCAGTGGCTTCAGCTGAAAGAGCGCATCCGGATGCTGGCGACCGAGATCCAGCTCTTGCGGAGCGCCTTGTACAGCGAAGCAGCCTAACAACCGAGGTGGCCCAGCACTCCCTTTGTGTCCGAGCTGTTCGTCTCGCTTTGCTGCTCATCGCAGAAGCGTCTCGTAGTCGCGGATGAGGGCGTCACACTGCTCGAAAGCCTCGTGGAAGTCGGCGTCTTCCAGTCCAAACTGCTTGTACCAGTGCACGTAAGCCTGGACGTGGAACTGACGCCGAGCCCGCTGCAGCAAGTGCCGCGCGGTCGGTAGGAAGTGTCCGTTGTTCACGCACAGCGTCGCTGACGTCGACGCTCGCAGCGTCGGGAACGGCGCCGCACTCGAGTATGCGATCGTGGTGTTCGACGTTGTTGGAGTCGTCGAGCGCCATCGCACGGCAGGGAACGCGGCGTCCACCGACGCCCCGAGCTGTCTCGTGAACCGGTTCGCTTCAGCTGTGGGCGGCGAGAAGCCTCGGACCACCATCGTCGACGCGAGCGTCGCGTGCTCCGCGCGTGGAAATGACTGTGTCGTTTGCCGCACGAGGCGCTCGAGCAGTGAGAGGGAGGCGTCGAAGTCCGCGGACCGCTGGTGCTGCAGTGACAGTGAGCTCGATTGCGCGACGATCGGCGCGTGAAAGAGCGCCATGGACGCGGCAGTGGAGGCCGTTGACGACTGCCGCTTGCGGCCTGTGGTCCCGTCGACCCCGCGATCTCTCCAGACGCCGGAGCGGACGTCCAGCATCTTGGCTGCGGGCATGGGATACACGTCATGCAGCAGTTTGCCGAAGTCGAAGGGCCGCGAAGCTCCCGCTGCTGTCGTCGGGAACAAGAGGCCGGCGAGATCGGCGGCCGCCAGACTGTTGAGGTCTGCGAGCGTCACACGCTGCTCACCATCGACAGCTGCTCCGCTCTCGAGCCTCGCTGCTTTCCAGTGTGTCGCCGTACGCAGCAACTCGTCGTTGTCCTTGTAGATGACGGCGTCGACGACCTCGCGCAGACAGCGCAGTGTGAGGATGGCGTTGTAGTTCTGCAAGGGCGAGTCGCCACGCGAGCAGGAAGGAGCCACGGAGGCAGCCACCACGTAGGCCTTGGGGTAGACGTCGCGCAGACGCTCCAGCACGCGACAACCCAAGCCGGAACCCGTGCCGCCGCCCAGCGCGTGCGTCACCACGGTGCCTTGGTAGCAGTCCAGCGTCTCCAGCTCCCGCTGCAGCGAGGCCATGGCCAGCTCCACCAGCTCCTCACCTTCCTGCGTCGGTCGGGAGGACGAGGCGCCGCGTGCGAGACGGAGAGCGTAGCCTCTGGCCCAGTTGTTGCCGCGTCCAGACTGCTCGACGTGGATGTGGGCCGGCTGGAAGGCGGAAGAGCTGCACACGGAGCGCACCACCTTGGGCTCCGAGTCCACGAGGATGCAGCGCGCGGCGCCCTCGTCCGGGTGATAGAGGTGGCTGGATTGAGAGGGAGGCGCGGGGCTGGAGGCGGCCGCGAGCCGCCAGTACGCGGCGCCCAGTTGGATGCCGCATTGCCCCACATGCATTTGGATGCTCATGGCGAAGAGATCTACTGGGTAGCAATACGATGTTTGTTGATTGGTGGAAATGTGAGTTTTGCAGATGATTCTTTATGGCCAATCAGAGTAGAAAGATCGCGTTACTTCAGATGATGGGGACTTGGTACTGGTCCACAACGCAGACGGCGGCCCAGCACGAACCGAGCAATGGAACGCGCCGCTTGCGTCCAGGATGTGGTGCCGTTCGAGGGGCGGTTCCCGTCGTGGGAGGCCTTCGACGTGGCGCGCAGCGCGCACTGCGAGAAGACGCACACCATGTACGTGTGCCGCAACACCGTGAAGGTGGCGGTAGCCAACAGGCGCCGCAAGCTGCAGGTGCCCGACGACTGGGTATACGACCGCAAGGTACGCACTTCTCCATTCGTCTTCATCTTTGTATGGTGTCTACCCCTTTTCACATGCATTTCCAGGTATACGTGTGTACGCACGGATACAAGCGCGTGTCGCGGTCTAGCGGCTCTCGACCGCGGCAGCGCGTGCGCTTCACCAACTGCAAGGCGCGCTTCACGGCCTGCGTGGCCAGCGAGCTGGGCGCCGACGGGTGCGAGGCGCTCTGCATCAAGATCACGGGCCAGTGCGTGGCGCACGAGGACCACCCCGTGGGTCTGGACCAGTGGCGGATGTACTCGCAGAACCGCGTGGGCGTCATCGAGCATCCGTACCTGACGCACGAGGCGGAGCTCCTGCGGCGCATGGGGTCCAACAAGCGGGCCGCTCGGATCCACATCGAGACTCTCTCGGGCAAAGTCTGTACCATGAAGGACATGCACAACTTGTACGCACGCCTCCAGAAGCGGGAGGCTGCCGTGCGGACGACTCGTGCCACCGGATCGGGTGGATCACCCCATCGGTCACTCGGCCCAATTGGCGACACAAGCGACGTGCGTGTCGAGTCTGTGCTGCAGCGGTTCGTGGACGCCCATGTGGAGAACCACGTGAGTCTCCTGTCGGGGGACGACGGCTCCAATGAGGCCATCTGTCTGGCCTCTCGCGCCATGAAGGAGCACTTCCAGGTCTTCCCGGAGCTTCTGCTGCTGGACATCACGCCGCCCGCCTCGTCCACTGCCTTGCGACGGCCAGCGACTCCGCAGTTGCACGGGCTCCTGTCCATGGACGCGCTGGGCAACGCCAAGCCCGTGTTCCTGGCGCAGTCGCTGGCCATCTCGCCGTCGCTGTTGCGTCGCATATGCCAAGACTTCAAGCGCACTCACCCGAAGTGGGTGCACACGAAGGTGCTCGTGATGACCAAGTTGCTGCCCGAGGTCGTGCAGGTGCTGAAGCGCGAGTTCCCGCAAGCGCGCCTGCTGCTGTGCCAGTTCCATGTGCTCAAGTTGCTCAGCGGATTGCTCGTCCAGACACAGGCTCAAGCTCGGACGCAGGTTCAACAGCATGGAGACGTCATCACCAGTAGCATACTGTTGGGAGAGGAGCAGACCCGCGAGCAGCTTCAGCGGCTCGTGTTCGCGCGGTCCGAGTCGCGATACAACGAAGCCAAGGCCTTGTTGGCGCAGCAGCTCTCCACGGACAGCGGCCGCGAGCTGCTGACGCTTCTGGAGCGGAACTGGGAGCCGTATCGTTCGCTCTGGGCGTCGTACGCGCGCGCGGAAGTGTTTGAATTCTCGGTTTTCTTCGCGAAGGGCATGGAGAGCTTCTGGAACCCGCTCAAGGGCACGTTCCAGCGCGCTGGGCCGCCCAGCAGTGGCATTGCCGCTGTCGCTGCAGGCGAAAGCACGGCATCCAGACTGACGCGCGCGGTCTCTTCAGTATCGAGCCTCCCTCCGTCAGCCGTCGAGGTCTTCACTGCATCTGGTAATGCTGCTGGAACCCGAGCGACCGCACTACCGGTCGTGGTGCCCAGCGCCTCCGCATTCCCTCTCGAACGCCCTGACGCTAGCGACAACCACAGCAGCACCAGTGCGACAAGAGACAGCAGTGGGTCGCTGGCCAAGTGCATCTCGGAAGTGCTGACGATGCTCCAGTTCATGGAGGACGAGTGGACGTCCAAGATGCTGATCCTCGAGCTCACGAAGCCCGTGGCGAGCGACCGCTGCGACCCGCTGCTGCACTTCATGCTGAACTGTCTCAGCAGCTTCGCGGTGGGGCTGGTAAGCTCGCAGCTCACCACGCAGAGTGCGCGCGCCAGCGGCTCCGTGAGCATCACCAAGTCGCGCGCGCCCAAAGCCCCGCACTCCAGCGAGCCGGTTCGCTCTGCGGAGCCACAGCCAGCTACAGCGCCAGCCGCAGGCGCGACGATGTGCTGGCTGGACAAGACGACCCGGGAGAAGCGCGTGTTGCAGCGCGACTGCAGCGGCTGCGACTGCGATTTCTTCGCGCTCTACCGCCTGCCCTGTCGCCACCTCATCTGGTACGAGGTCTCGGTGCTGCAGCACAAGCGGCTGAGCCTGGCGGCCGTGGGGCCGCGGTGGTTCCTGCGCTCGTTCCAGCCCCCCAAGCTCGCCAGCCAGCGCGAGTCCAACGAGATCGAGTATCACATTCTGTGAGGGCGGAGTCACCGCCGGAAAGCGGGAAGCGTCTGTGTGTTTGTAAGGGATTCGCGTAGTGGAATAAGATGAGGGAGGCCGGAGTGTGGATCACGTTGAAGTGCGCTGATTTCCCCACCGAAGCTTATTGTCCTCTAACATTGAATATTTACTGTGCATTGACGTCGTAGTATTTATAGCAGGGAGCTGGCATTTGCGTCGATCCGTTTGGGAAGACGAAGACGCAACAGAGCGTGCCAAACGGTCTCTGGTATGAAATACGGCGTACCAGTATCAGGTTTCGCAGAGGCTGGACACTTCAACGCCCGCGCGCATCCTCCCCGATTCATAGGACACGCAAGGGCGGACACGACGCCTTCGGACTGTTCCTTTCCTGCCGAATACCGTAGAATTGGAGCTGGTTCGTTGTCTCTGGGCAGTTGGCCCTCTGGTACGTACCTGACACTCCCACCCTGTCTATCCCTTGGCTGCCCGCCCTTTCGCCCAGCATCTTCGCACTCATCACAGATGCGCATAATCTCAGATGTTTGCAAAAGGCAAAAAGGCAACAAATGCAAACGGAGAGCGCGAAACTTGTTGCAATTCATTTGGCAAATTCTGGCGAAATTTCAGGTCCCTCTGGCCGTCGATCTTCTCGTGAGATCGTTGTCTCCATCTGGCGAAAGCTGAGCTGCCAGCGTGAGATCTGCCGACTCCAACCAAGAGTGGCTGGTGAAATTGAAGCTGCCATCTCAATTCGCCTCTCGAGGCTTCAACTTCAGCTTCGCGCATCGAATGGAGAGAAGCAGCGCCTCGTTCTCGAGCCTTATCACGCAGCGCGCGTCAGGCCTGGTGGCGCGAACGCAACGTGAGAAATTGAAGCCGCAAATATTAGAGCGACGTTTCTTCGCGGCCGAAAGCGTAGCATTTTTGCGGGCTCCATCAAAATGTGCCCACGTGGCGGCGAAACGTTAAAAAAGGCTGACAGCGCCTGTGCGGGGGAGGCAGAGGTCACATAGGCATGACTCGGGACGCTCCAGCCCACGCAAAGGTGCATGAACGTGGCGAACAGCCAAGCGCGCTCGCCGGTCGATGCGTATGTCTCATGCTCTCCGAGGCACGCGTCCGTCAAGCGGTCGGTCAGCGCTCGCGAGGTCAAAGATCGGAATCGACATGTAAAACTGTAAAGCAGCGTGTTTCTCCTTGCTCAATTTGTTCACAACAATTGCAGTCTCCGGTGCGTTGCAACAATTGGGCAAATGCAAAGATGTACCGTGGTGCCTGTCACATTTTGCTCCCCCCAAGGTGTTGCACGGGCCGGGCAATTTAATTATCGCAGGCGGGCGAAGAGGGCCAGCGGCAGCGTGGTGCGTATTCGAAGTGGCCTTCCGTTCCCTCTCATGGAAGATCAGACCCCACGCTTCTCACCTGGTGTGGCGTCGTGCAGGGGGCGAGCAGATCATCTCGGCTTTGCCGGCCGGCCGTGTCTCATCGGAAAGGCCGGAAAATTCTCATGTTCCTCGTGAGCCGCTGGTTTGAATGATGCTTGCGCGACAGCTCGTGGTCACACCCAGGGGCCACAGCATGGTGTAGCTATCAGCACTGCGCATGTATTCAAAATGGCGAGAAAGATCGGATTGCTCGAAAGTTGAAACGCCGCACTGCAACGACGTTGGCGCACTTGTCGCGTGTGCTTGTGTGACTGCAGTGAAGAGAGAGAGAGAGCAGCAGGCGGAATGCGCGAGCGAACGCTGCGACAAGAAGCGGAACCAAGTGGATTGAAGGTCAACCCTGCACCAGCGTAAAGCTTGCGCGTCGACGTATTCCCCTCACTCGCTCCAGCAGCGTCGAGCGACGTGGCCCCTGGACAACCGACCGCCGTCCGCTTCGGACTCGACGGTGGTACAGTATGCTACCCTGGACGGGGTGTTGAAGCTTCATAGCAAGGGTGGAGAAAGCGAGAAGCGCAGAGGCACCGATCACGTGGGTCGGACGGGAGATTGATGGTCGAGCCCGTCGATTTCACGGCAAGAAGGAGGGAGGGCGTAATCGCCAGGCTTGATATCGGGGGCGTTGTTCTGGTCGCCGCTGGCCAGCAGTTGGTGAGCCCGTGACGAATACGTGGATCATGGCGTTTACATCGGGCACTTGCTGGATCGACGCCAGCCAGTCAGCACTGAAATTTGGTTGGGCCGCGGTAGGGTTACAGCTCTGCTCTTCATTCAACCAGGGAAGCCGAGCCAGAAAATACCGGCGGGCTGGTTGAATGGGGTCAGCCAGATCCAGCCGTCACGACAACCGTCGACGTGTGCATCCAGTTCGCTCGTTCCTTTTTTCCTTTGGCAGGAAGAGAGAAGGAGGCGTCCCAGCACGGATGGCAGTCCAAGGCGTGGGAGCGGGGCTGCGTCCGTCGGCTCGTGCATGCAGCCAGCTTACCGCAAGCATATCGGCGAACGTGCAAGGTTGAACCAGCCAACACGGCTTGCAGGATGTGAAGGCGCGTTGCAAATCAATTGACAACACAGTCAGCGTTACAGTACATTTCGGGGGAGATGCTCCGCTGCAACCTGAAGTGGCACAAGACAAGATTCGAGCGATGTGACACGTCAGAATTATCGAAGCTCGCAAGCAAAGCACTGGCGGCAGATGAGTGGGCTCTCGGGAACGAGGCGCCGTCTGGAAGCCGCCATCCGCTGCCCCGGCCCCGAGAAAGCCAGCCGAGCTCCGGTGCAAACACTACTGTCCCGTGCATGTGCATGCACAGTGGTGCACTGCGCGAAGCAAAGGGCTCATGCCCGCGGGCCAGCGCTTCATGACGTTAGCCGGATCTCGATGCACCATCCCTTGTGGCCGGAA